>WSXT02007379.1:2590-14803 GCA_011762715.2 Neuroterus valhalla | reverse complement strand
AAAATGTTCAAAATGCTCCCCCTCTTTTATTTTTGATCAAAAATAGCTGTTTAACGAACTCAACTCGTATTTTTGGTTCCTCAAAATGGGTGTCAAAGCACGATCGGATATGATCATTCTTTCGATAGTTATCAAGTTTACAGATTACTTTTCTTTTTTCTTTGTGCCATAAAAATTGGAATTTTTGATTTTTTGAGGAAATTCAAAAAGTTGTATTCACGATCTTGTAGGGCTCCCAAGAAGAAACATTTTTTCTCTATGACTTTCTTTTTAATCTTGCGTAATTTGGCTAAAAATTCTCATTTTCTTTTAAATTTTTGAATTTTGAGAATGCCACAACTCCGTCAATTTTGTTTTTATCAAGAAAAATCATGAGGATAAATTGTTTCATTTTTTACCTACTGCAAGGAACCGTGCCTACAATTTTTGAGTCTTGGAAAAAAAAGTCCCAAAAAATGTTCAAAATGCTCCCCCCCTTTGATTTTTCATCCAAAATAGCTGGTTAACGAACTCATCCTGTTTTTTTGGTCCCTCAAAATGTGTGCCAAAGGGCAATCCAATCCGATCATTCTTTCGAAAGTTATCGAGTACACAGATTACAGACTACAGACAGACAGACATACAGACAGACAGGCAGGCAGACACCTTCGTGAAAACCATTTTTTCTGACTCAGGGTGTCTCAAAACGTGGAGATTTAATCAAATACGCGAAAGTAAATTTTCACATAAAACCAATACCTTATTCTCATTCAGAATGAGAATGTAAAAACTTGTTTATACTGCTTTGAACAATTTCTCCACAAAAGTCGTTCGAAGAACTCTGCAGAGGGTACAATGCCCGCATTTTTTTTGAAGGATTACAACATATCGTAATCAGAACGATTTGAAGACAAAAAATTAATTAAATGCGAATTTAGCCAAAAATACTCGTTTTACTTTTATTTCAAAAACTATAAATGATATAAGTTTTTTAAAGAGAGTGGAAAGATGCGGCACTCAATTTTCTTGAAGCCTATACTTTCAAAAGCAAAAAATGATCGAATTCATTTTTCATGCTGGATTTATTGCTCCTACCGTAATCGGTTACACACCAGTTTGGCCCCGGGCCCCTACAGCTCTTAGTCCACTTCTGGCATTCATCTTGTATCCTATCAATATTTTCAACTTTTTTTTTGCTACCTTTATTCAAAACGTAATTCATTTCTTCTACGAGAGTGTCTCTTAATCAAAAAAATTCTTAATTACTAGCCCAGATCGTTAAATCAGCTATTAATTACGAATTTTCATGGTTAATAGTCTTGATCGCTAAATCGGCTTGTAATAAAGAATTTAGGTGATTAATAGAATAACGGCCTTCTTCTATAAACAGATTGCGCCTTGGATTCAAAATTAAATTATTTCCCTGTTTTGTAAATTGTGTCGTAAAAAAGTACCCAAATACCCTATTTTTGTGTGTGTAAGATTCCTGAAGAGGATATAATTTTTAGAAAACTGCTCAACTTTTTTCTCCATTTTTATAATAAAAATGACCAAGAAGATACATTCTTTTATGACCTACAGTGAAAAGTGTAATTATTATTCTTCAAACGTAATTGATGATTATCTAATAATTAATAACTATTTCAATATTTATTACATAAACTATATTCGATCCTGGATTTAAGTATTCAAAATGTGAGAGGCGCGGGAAAGAAGGTGGCGCGTCCCGTCATAGTGCGGCGTATAAATGTATCACTAAACTCCAATATGGCGAATGTGAGGGATAGTGATACGTCGTTGTGGCTTCATAATAAGCTTGGAACGTCAAATGATAGCTGGACGGGTAGTTCAATTTGTTCGCAACTCAATGCCGAAGTTCTAAGGAACATCAAAGATTGTTTTCCGGATCTACAAACTCAAGTGAAGCTTAAATTACTCCTGTCCTTCTTTCACATACCAAGGCGCAATGTGGAAGAGGTACGTACTTATATTCTTTGTGTTAGCACTTCTCTGATCGTCTTCGATTTGAACTCTAATCTGCGATATAACATGATGCACTTTGCACTTTTCAAGTTGTCTAAAAATTTCATAGTACTTTGGTATCTCGAAACATGCGGTACTTTCTAAATTTCCACAGCCCGCCATCTATTTATTTGGGTGATTGATGTTTGCAGGACGGGTACTAGTTACTGGCTCTGTTTGCATGTGAATTCCAGCTTGCGTGCGGTTTTAATTAACCGCTTATTGTTAATAACAATGTTCAACCTGTTGACATAAATAATGTTTCACATTGTACCTTTTCAAATAATGCATTTCAAAGAAAAAATTTCAGTGTACATTTTTGTATGGTTTTATTGGTTTTAGTACAAATTTCTCACAGTAAGCACAAACCAATATACAATTTGAGTTTGGAAATGCAGAAGGAGGCTAGCATAAATTTACACTTTCCTCAGGAAGGACTGCGAACGTGTTGTGCATTCAGGAGGCCTATTGAGAAGGGAAGGAACATGCTCTCAAAATATTTTTATGCTCTATCAAAGTAATAAAAGTTCACATACAAAAAGTTATCCTGTTCGGAGAAAATAATTGAAACTGGTGGCTTTGAAGTTGGATTTCTTGGCTGTATTGAATTTGAACATAATTGTATAGTGAGTTTGCAGTTCGAAAAAAAAACTAAGAACTTCAATTCTAGATTGCATACAATTAATATTTCAAATAGCAATGATAACAATTATAATTTGGCATATTTTGAAGAAATAAGAGATTTGTTTGTACAATAATCTCAGTCAATAATCTCAGTCGAATTTAGGAAAAATGAATTTTTTCTTTTCTCCTATGTTATATTGTTTTAAATTATAGCAAACCGTTTTTCTTACATATACAAAATTAAATTAAATTCATGAGGAAGCGAACAAATATCTCGAGTCAGGAAAGTCCATCCAACAAACTTTTATGTATAAACAAGTAAAATTGAATCATAAAATCGATGAGATATACTCAAACAATATTTTAATCAAGAATCGAATGTGAAATATTTGGTATAAATCCTCATAAAAATGAGGAACGTATGAAAATGACAACATCGCAGGCGATTGGTCACAAATATCGATTGTTAAGATTCAGAATATGAGAAAAGAGATTCTACTGTAGAACGTAGGCGATATCAATTCTATTGCACAAAATAAATTAGATTCGATCACAAAGATAAAATATCAACGTAGAATAGACATTAGAATATATTACGGATTTGTCGAAAATCGATCATCCCATGATGTTATCAGAATATTGGTCTTTTAGTATGGGCAACCAATAATTATACATATTGACGACACCGCACTGTAACTACAAATTACTCTCAAAGTACAACGAACGCGTTGATAATACCAAATAGCTTGCAGAAGCGTGAATGCTGTATACACTTATCAAGTCAATGCTTGAATGTAAGGTCGCTTAAATCGCTTCCTCCTTTCTTTAATCAATCGATTTATTCCCTTAAACAAGATATGGCACTAAAGTGCAAGTATTTAAAGAAATGTTCCCAAGAAAAATCCTTTGTCAGGAATATGTATTTGATTTTTTTTTTAATTTTGTTAACAAATAATCCCGATTTAGAACATTTGCTGCTTGACTCCTGTTGCATTGTCCCTAATCAGTTCTGAATTCTATGTAACGTTTTTCAAATATAGTGATTTCTGACTAATATATTAAGATTCATGAAACATTCTTTTAGTGGCGTGTGGAATTGGACGAGATCATCGAGGTTGCATCTTTGGACAGTGAATTATGGGTTTCGATGTTATCCGAAGCGATGAAAACATTCCCTGAGACTGGTTCATTGAACACCGACATTTCAGATCTAGACGAACACCGACCAATTTTTGGAGAGTTGGTAAATGACCTGCGCAAACTTCTGAAAAAACAAAATGACCCCGCCATGTTGCCACTGGAATGTCATTACCTCAACAAGACAGCTCTTACCTCGGTTGTCGGTCAACAACCACAGCCTACCAAGCATTTCACGCTAAAAAGGAAACCTAAGAGTGCCACATTAAGAGCAGAATTGGTACAAAAAAGTACAGATGCTGCAAGCAATATGAAAAAGAGTACTGCACCTACAGTACCTGTACGAAGTAGAGGAATGCCAAGAAAAATGACTGACACAAGTAGGTTCAATTTTCAAGAAACTCGGGTGTTCAAAAGACAAATCTTGTGTTTCAACGTTTTTAAAACGTCCCATTAATAATTTAATTTGCAATATTTTTTCAGCTCCCTTGAAAGGCATTCCGAGTCGAGTTCCAACCAGCGGTTTTAGATCTCCTTCTCTCACAAGTCCTTCCATGTCAAACAGAACCCCCCTCAGTAGTCGAATTCGGAAAGACGGGGGTATTAAACTTCTGGACATTAATGAACAACCTCTCGGATATGCTCAAGCCAAAAAACGGAAAAGGATGCTGGAGTTGGAGGAACAGCAAAAGAAAGTGGCGGAAGCGCAAGCAGCAGCTGCAGCCGCGGCAGCAACAGCTGCTGCTACGACAGATACTCCAGCTACTCCAGAGTACGCTCAAGGTCTTGCCCCCATCAATCCTACAACGACGACAGTCATAACTACACCAACAGTGCCACAACCTTATACTACGCCTAGTACTCCAACGGGTGTTACTGCTGCAGTTGCACCACAAACCCGTAAGCTTGGAAATTTAAATTTACTTGAGAATCTTGAAGATAAGACGAATGTATTTAATGTCTGTTATTTTTCTTCTTTCAGCCACCACACCTATAACGCCTGTTACCGTGAGTTCTGCATTACCAGTTACAACTCCAACAGCCGTTACTCCTGTAGAAAGTCCGCCTGTTGGAGTTCACACCGTACGACCACCGCAAACTATTACACAAATTCGTATACAGACTGCCGCGCCACCAGCTGGTTCTGCAGCGAATACCAGGAGAGGATTGTCTCTTACGGTAAGTTTATATCTTATTTTATGTCGACTACCTTTATCTGCTGATTATGCATATTTTGTTCAATTATTTTCACCGATACTTCTAAGTAAATTACAGAAGCTACTGGTCCTTATGAGATATTCTTTTAAGAATGAACTTGAATGAACCTTGTGATAAAATTGCATCTGCCGTTCAGTAGATAACGGTTATATTATTTGGTTCATTTTCCCAAATGCATTTTTCTATGCCTTGAATCAGAAGGGTTTGATAGTAATCTTTTATAAAAATAAAAAAAAACATTGCACGTGGCAGAAAACATAAGTTTGATCCTTCGCACCACTTGTGAGTAAGAGGGAAGAAGAAGAAATCGTCTTTACCCAGTTGTCATTCTTTATCATTTTAAAATTATTATGTTAATGTTTTGCTTTCAAAAACCACCGAAATGTTTGCTTATCGATATGGCTTAACCTTCCATTTGCATGTATTTAACTCAATCCATAAAAAAATTTTCAATTACATTTTCTCAATTTGAAATTGAAGGCCGTTCACCATGTTTGAACTTGATTCCACAACAATTTTTTTTTTTGTAATTATTGTACTCAATCGATTTTAAAAGAATCTAATTGTGTTTCCAGTTTTCTACGCCCTACTATGCATCGTATATAAAAATCTTGATCATGCGTATTTAAACGAGCAAATGTTTATATATTTTCAGAGAGAACAAATGCTCGAGGCGCAGGAAATGTTCAGGACCGCCAACAAAGTTACCAGACCTGAAAAAGCTCTTATTCTTGGTTTCATGGCAGGTTCAAGGGGTACGTTGATATTTCAAATAATGCATCCGATTGGTCAAACCAAAATTATTTTCCAATTTTTTATTTGCTATTTGCCTCATTCGTAAATCCTCTTTTTTCTGTTGTTCCACTTTTATATTTTTCTTCTCATTTGCTCAAACTCAGGTTTAGAAATCTGTACGCTTAACATCAGCATGAATTTTTCTAACTCAATAATTTGTTTCTTAAAACATTGATTTTTATTGCGTTTTTCGTGCTATAAGGGAATGAGTTATTTGTTTATCGATTTTTATTCTGCACAAATTCGCGAAGGGTAATTTCTGTACATTCAGATTATGATTTTGAAACATTTTTTAATTTATTATTTCAGATAACCCCTGTCCCAAGTTGGGTAATATCGTGACAGTGATGTTGTCGGAAAATATAGAAGAAGTTACCCAGGCAGACGGAACGATAGTGCCAATGTTAGTGGAGACGCACTTCCAGATGAATTACATGAACGGCGAATGGAAGAGGATCAAGAAGAATAGGCGTGTAGTTACTGAAGAAACGTGTGCCACAACAACACCAGCCCCTAGTGCCGCAGCTAAGGCCTCTAATTAAATTATTAGATTAGCTGATTCCTACACAGCTAGTATTGTACCTTAGTTTTGTTTTCTACTCGATGTAGAATAACAAAAAAAATGTTAAGTGAATTCTCATCTCAGAACCTCAGCTTCGCGCGCTTGACTTTAGATAAACATATGTATTTTTCTTATATTATTTTGTAATGCGAAAGGATTATTGTGTCAAATTTGTCCTGAAGAAACATATGGTTATCTGTGAAATGGATTCGCGGTCTTAGCAATTTTTTGGGGCAGTGATTTCAAGTGGTTTGTATAAATTGATGGTTAATATAAGTGAAGTTGCTGTTCCTCACAATAAAACACAATGATGTTACGTATCATTTGGCGAGCTCCTAATCTGCTGTTTTGTACTTGAAATCCAGAACAAAGAACCGATCGGAAAATTCGAAAACGGTCTGGAGCCTTAATGAATACGCAATATTAATTCGCCATTTTTGATAGCGACCGATTTACCGCAGCTTCAAATTTTTATTTATTCATTAACCGTATTTTCCACGAACATGCCTTATATTTGTTCATATTGGAAATGCCTAATAGAACCGAACATTGGTATATATAATTTGTTCAATTCCCTCGCTGAAGGACAATTTTTAAATTTTGTATTGAATATTGGAGCATAAACTCAAAAAATTGGATGCGATCCAAAAATGTCTAAAAATATCGAAGTTTTCTTATTTCTCTTTGTTCTCTGTTAACTCCGAGTCGAAGTTAATACATTGAAATGATAATTAAAATGTTGATTTCCGAAAAAAAGAGCCATGTTGATTTAGGAGACGGACGTCCAATCAGCTATCTTCGAAGAAACCGCTTTACTATATAATCTTTTATTTTTTCCTCGGATATGAGAATTTTTGTAAAAACTGCAAGAAAACGGCGTGTTTTCGTAGGTAATTTTGAACGACTATCATACGCATTTGCAAGGTTGTAAATACTGTATGCTTCTTCTCCATGAGTCTTTATTAAAATATTTTACAGATTGTAAATATCCATCCGGAAAATATCGTGTTGTGTCGCATTTGCAAATGTAAAGTAAAACGAAAGATTTCTAAACAGTGTCAAAGTTTGCGTTAGAGATTTTGTTTTGCGCGAACAACTGACTGACACTGACTTTATAAGAAGCAACGAAATCACAATTCAATGAGTATTCTATTATTTTCATCAATGGTACTTTTGTTCTTGTAAATGGAATTCCGATTAAAAGGCTATTATATGTAAATCGTTAAGAAGAGTGCTTTTTTTAAAATAATCTCTTTTAATTGATTCTAAGTCGGCTGTATTTGAAGATTCGTTCATATTTTTCTCCGTTGATTTTAGGCGTAAGGGAGAAGAAAAATAGACTATTATTTCGAAAATTGTTTGAAATGAAATCAAGACTCTTATAACATTGTTATATGAATAAAAAATAATTATATTGATTACGAAAGTGAGTTTTCTCAAATTCTGGGGCAGTGAACATTCCTTGGAATTATTTTTGATTATTATATGCGTATAATAGTCTACAAGTTTACGCGGCCAAGTTCATGATTCTGTTCGCAAATAATGTCTTCCGTTCGCACTATGAAGTTGGTTCATAGAAATGCTTTTGATATTTTTATCCCTGTTTTTTGAAATGGTTCGATTTAATATTTAAAGTTTAGAAATACGCAAGTTTAAAACTGCTAATATAAGCGATTCTCTGATATCAATTGAATTACTGTTCATTTTTTTTGGGTTCGTTTCAATTATGAAAAGTTTAGGAACATATTTTTAAAATTGTTCAAACTGGATTTGAAACTGAAATTCGAGTGATTTATCAATTATACGAATATGTTATCAAATTGAATGATTCGAAAATTGACAATGTTGTAACGTAAACTATTTTGCATTCAAAGTTCTCAGATTCATACCATAATTATATTGAATCTAAGTGAATGGCATAATTCCTGATTTAATAGTAAAAAAATTTGATATCAGATTAAAAAATGAATTTGTACACTCCTAAATTGCCTTGAATTCTTTTGAGTTGATATGTTTTCTTGTTAGAAATTCGAATTTTTTGCGGTTTTACATGGAAATTTCCTTGAAAATTTATACTTTCCTAATAAGCATTTATTTTCCAAATTTTTATGAAGTCCAATAGTCTTATATTTTTTGTGTAAAACTGATAGTCACAAAATTCGACTAGCTCCTATTCGAGCAACTTAAGAATTTTTATCAGGTAACTGCGGCGGGTTGGTTCCCACTCAGTGTAAAAAAAATAACCTGAAATAATTCGTTTACAATGATAAAACGCAAACGAATTAAGCCCACCCCGAAAGGGATTTGTCTTAATGGTATAATAATAATAATAATGTGGAAAATAGTACACTTTCAGTGTCAAAAATGGAATGTTTTCAGATCAAATATTTAAAAATTTGAATCTACAATTACTTTCAGTTGAATATTTTCAAATCGAAAGGACCCCAAATTGAATGAGTTCTTAACGAAAGAGTTGAAAAGTGAATGATTTCGAAATTGAAAGGGTTTGAATTGAAACTATATTTTTCCTGATTTAAAGCGTTCAAAATCGAATAATTCCAGATCACAATTCTGTAAATAAGACTTTTCCAAAAAGAGTAAGTTCAAACCATCGAGGGGCTATTCCCTCTATTTGAGGCCGAAAAAGTTTGTAAGAGTTCGCCGAGTTCGATGCGAGTACTGAGATAAATTGTAACTCCAAAAGAAATTACCACTAATTTGAGTTTCCATAAAGTACCGAAATTTAGTCGTGGTACTGTTACAGTGAAAAATATTATTGGAGAAAGTATTGTTGTTGTTAAACATTCAGAGTGGTTCAGAATAATATGCATGCTTAAGCCCTGCGGCAGGCATGTTTTGTTCTGACACAGCAGCGCCTCTTTGCCCGCGGTGGACGTTTTCTTTGCCAATAAGCATTCAAAGTCTTCCAATTTGAAGTTGAATAAGTTGTAAATGATCATATCTATCAAAGATGAACATTTCTGAATTGGCCGTCAAATCATAACATTTTGAAAAAATGTTTATTTAAAAACGTTCAAGGCTGTTTAATTCCGCAGTAAAGTTTGAAGCTTCGAAAATTAAATAATTCCGTATTAAAATATTAAAGTTTCGTATGTTTAGACTCAAATTTTTGAAAGAATACAATTTCGTAAAGGAAGTAATTAAAATTCTATCGTTTTGAATAAACACGTTAGAAATTTGGAATTCTCGAATGAACAGATCCAATAATTAGAATAATTGAAAATTTATAAAATGTTTGAAATTAAACAATTTTTAATTCAAAGCTTAAAGCAGGAAGTGATTGAAATTTCAACTTTTTAGTTAAGCATTTGAACTCTCCCCATTTAGAATTCAATAAGTTTCAGTGGAAAGGTGTCAAAATTTCACAATTTTGTATTAACATTGAAATTATAAAATTTAAAACAATTCCAGATTCAAAACGTTAGAAATGCTAAAATTTCAGATTCAATGTTTGGAAATTGTACATTTTTTTCTTTTTTGAATGCTCAGGAATCGAGAGCTGAAATAATTTTCTTGAATAAAATTTATAAACTAATTGTACAAAAATCATGTTCAATTGATACATGAAATTCTTTTAATCATTCATCTGTAATTAATAACTGAAAACTAATATTCGACAATGTACGTACGTTTTATAATTTTCTTCTACAGTTGATTCGTTCTACGTATTTTTATGACTCAAAATAATTGGAAAAATCTTAAGATATGTTGAAATGGCATTTATCGTTTGTTCATTTCAAGCATGAGTCGACGAGTCTTTAAACTTCTTAGTTTTTCATAGAAAAAAGTTTTATAGTTTCCAATTCAAATTAGCACAATATCATAGGACTTCGAGATTTTGATCTAAAAACCGGAATAAATGATTTTGCTGTAATTGATTTATGTCAAAAGCCAAAGATGTGCAGATTGCTTGATAGTCAAATGCATGTGTGGATTTTAAATTCCAAAATGGTAGAGTTTCAAATTCAAATTTATGAAGGTTCACTAAGATGTTGTTACTAAATTGTTTTAATTGTTTCGAGAAGTTCGGCACTCATTACCAAATGAATCTGTGAGGCGATAAAAGATTGTTGTTGCCTCTATAATTTTTTGTTGAAGTGATTAGAGTGTACATTTAAAATTGTAATTGTATAGTGATTTTGCTTTATATGTTTATATATTACTAATTGGCAGTTTTTCGGAAATCTTTGTTACGTCCTTTTTCTTCGGAACAGTCCATGTACGGAGTTTAAGAGAAAACATTTTCGCGCTATTGGAATAAAGGGAGCAATAGTTCTCTCTTCGTCACGAGGGTTCGCTGCTAGATCAAAAAGTGACTGAAAATCTGAAATAAGGTTATTTGTCATCCTACAAAATCCTTGAAGCATTTGATACCGGTATTGATTACTTTTGCATTTTTTAGATTGTTTAGAAAGAAAACGCTATTATTATAGTTTTTGTAATTCTCCTTAAAGAAAAAGTGAAAAGCAGGAAAATTGTCTAACATAACCTCTCACGTGCAGTATCAGAAACTTTAAAGTGAAACACATTCCAGTAGAGAAATACATGAGGTTATCGTCGTTGATGACAGTGAAACATTTGCAGACACTCCTTTTTAGTTTTTTTCATTAATTGAGAAGTTAACAATTATTTATAAACGGTTTTCACATACACATTTGACAACCGCTTCCTGAGGAGAAGAGTTATAATGTCTCGCTTCTTGAGGAGTTTGTGTCCCCAAGCTAAGAAGTTGGTGAGTGAAATAAGTAGGTTTCGAAAATATAAATTGCTGATCAGAATTATATGAATATATGCAACATTTGGAGTTTCTTAAATACAATATTATATCTGTTTACTGTCTTTTATATTGGAATCGTTCTCAAAATAAATCTGTTGGTTATGATTCTGTTCATTGTTTATCAAAGTGAAAGTTTCTACTCGAATAAGTTCAGAATTATTCGAATTGAAGAAATAATCATAATAAATAGAGGAAAACGGCAGTTTTTTTCAAGGACTAAGAAATGTTATTTGAAAAGAGTTCCGGGTAGCCCTCTGCACCGAAAAATTGTGACATTTCGACATCGTATCATGATATTTATCAACTCCAAATCTTTGTATAAAATTTGAGGGGGGAGTAGGGTCTGAAAAAATGTCTTTTCATGAGATTTTTTTGGGAATATTACAAAAGAATATTTATTCTAGTATTAGGCATATTATAAAGTAACATTCCAAGAACATTTGTTTGAATTTTGGCACAAAAATATGAAGAAATAAGCCGGTGGCAGCAGATTTACGATGACGTCTCTGATTTGCAGTGATCATCATGTCTCAACGTAGAGTTATATGATACAAATGAGTAAAGTTTTTTCATTGAAGTATGTTTTCTTGGGTCCAGCGATGTCCAATTATGGATTTTTTAATGTTTTAATTTTTTGTGGTCGTTCAAAGCAAAAAATGTGATTTTCTACGAAAAAAAATTTTTTCGAGATAAACGCGTTCAGAGTTTTGAACTGTAAAAAAGCGATTTTTTTTTTTTTTTTTTTCTTACACTGAATCATCTATCCAGCTCAATAAAGGACATCTCCCGCAGCAATTTTAGTGTCTTCAGCTTCTTTTATTTCAAGTCTACTTTGAATCGTAGCATGTTTGCTTTCTCGTTTTGATTCTTTATCGCCCTGGTGATACGAACGCTGTCCTCGTGTTCCAGAAAGGTGTGTAACTTTGATAGTTTGGCTCCAATTAACTTGGAATTTTGAAGCAATATTCTTGAAATGTTTCACTATAAGAAAATGCAACTCTAAAAAATCGAGCGACGGAAGACGACCACCACCGCCCGCACCCGAGCTGCATACGTGGCGCACGTTGAAGAAAACAGA
>WSXT02007368.1:0-14804 GCA_011762715.2 Neuroterus valhalla | reverse complement strand
GTTTAAGACTCTTATGTAACTTATTGTAAAGGGAACGGAGGCCCTCAAACCCGTAAAAGGGAAGAGAATAAATTACAGACTTACATACATACATGTGCTTTAGGAAACAAGTCTTCCTCATGAAAATCTAATCTTTTGGGGTAAAAGTTTAGCTGTTAAGTAGGAAGTTCAAATTATTTGGTTAAAGATGGAACTTTTTTTCTCAGATATTTTTCTGTCAATAATCCATACATGTTCTCGAAAACAAGTCCTTTCGATGAAAAATAAATCTTTTGGGGTAAAAATCCAGCGGTTTCATTAGAACGTCATCTATTTTGAAAAATTCTACTATTTTTTTGAATTCATCTTTTTTGGTTGATAATTCAAATGTGTTTTTGGAAACAAATCCTTTTCATGGAAAATTAATCGTTTTGGTTTAAAATTTAGCTGTTTAGTTCAAATTTCATTCATTGTGTTCAAAGACAAATTATTTAGTTAAAAATCGAACCATTTTGTCAAAGTTGTCTTTTTGGTCATTAATAATTCAAATTCTTTTCTTTCAAAACTGGTTCTTTCGGTGCAAAACTATTCTTCTTGGTTGAAATTATCATGATGGGGTAAAAATCCATCCGTTTAGTTCCAAAATCATCTATTTTGTTTGAAGTTCGATTTTTTGGTTGGAAATCAAATTTTTTTTGGTAGTCATCTTTTCTCGTCATTAATTAAATTTTTCCTAGAAACTAGTTCTCCTTATGAAAACCATTCTTCTTAGTTTGAAATCTAACTTTTCGGTCAAAAACTCAGCTCCAAAGTTTAGAGTTCATCTATTTTGTTCATTTTGGCCTAATTTGCCGAAAATTGATCTATTTTTTGGAAGTGAGACTTTTCGGTTGGAAATTTCTCTTTGTTCTTGAAAACTGGTTCTTTCGGTATGGAACTAACCTCTTGTCTCTAACAGCTCTTTACATAAGAATTTATTCATTTTGTTGAAAGGTTCATAATTTGGTTGAAAATCATACTAATTTTTTTAGGAATCTTCTTTTTTTCATAATCCAAATGTGTTTTCGAAAACAAGTCCTTCTGATGGAAAATTAACAGTTTCGGTTGAAAATTCAGCTGTTCAGTTAGAAGTTCATTTATTGTGTTTGAAGATAATTATTTGGTTCAAATTCGAACTATTTTGGTAAAGTAAACGTTTTGCGTCGATAATAATTTAAGTGTCCTATTCTTGAAACTGATCCTTTTGATGGAAATTTATTCCTCTTGGTTAAAACTCTCACTATAGGGTTAAAATTTCATTTTGTTTTTTTAAATGATATATTCTGTTTAAAGTTCGGTTATTCGGTTAAGAACCAATTTTTCTACTTTTTAAAGTATTTTCTCGTCAATAGTATAATTGTGTTTTCGAAAACTAGCTCTCTTGATGGAAAATTATTCTTCTTGATTTATAATTCAACTGTTTGGATAAGAATTTATTTTTTCCAAAGTTCCTAATTTGGTTGAAGATCGAACTATTTTTTTGAAGGTATTTTTTTGTCGATAATCCAAATGTGTTTTCGAAAACCAGTCCTTGTGATGTAAAATAAATCTTCTTGGTCAGGGATTAAGCAATTTGAGTAGAACCTCATCTATCTTTATGAAAGTCAAATTATTTGGTTGGAAATTCGACTATTTTGTCAAATTCATATTTTTTTAATCGATAATTCGAATTTGTTTACGAAAACAAGTCCTTTTCATAAAAAATTATTCTTTTGTGTTAAGAATTTACCTCTTCAACTGAAAGTTTATGTATTGTATTCAAAGTCAAATTATTTGGTAAAGTAAACGTTTTTCGTCGATAATAATTCAAATGTTCTTCTTTTGAAACTGATCCTTCTGATAAAAAATCCTTCTCCTTGGTTTAAAATTCAACTTTGTGGTCGAAAACTCAGCTTCCTAGTTAAAAGCTAATCCATTTTGGCTTATTTTGTCAAAAATTGGACTATTCTGATGAAGTTTTTGCTTGAAAATCTCTCTTTGTTCTTGAAAATTGGCCCTGTTGGTATAAAACTAACTTCATGCTTCTAAATCCAGCTGTTTGCTTGAGAATTTTTTTTTTAAGTTCATAATTTGGTTGAAGATCAAACTAATCTTTTGAAGGCATTTTTTGTCGATGATTCAAATGTGTTTTCGAAAACAAGTCCGTTTGAAGGAAAGTAAATGTTCTTGGTTGAAAATTAAGTGATTTTATTATAACCTCAACTATTTTGATAAAATTCAAATTATTTGGTTCGAAATTTACATATTTTGTTGAACTCAACTTTTTTGGTCGATAATAATTCAAATGTTGTTCTTCAAAAACTGACCCATTTGATGGAAAATTACTCTTCTTGGTTAAAACTTTCACTTTAGGTTTGAAAATCCACCTGTTCTGGTAAACCTTCATGCATTTTGCTCAAAGTTCGATCATTTTTTCAAATATTAATTTTCTCTGATAAAATTGGATTTTCTGATTGGGAATCGCTCCTCGTAAATTAAAAATTCATTACATTTGCTTCGTTCTAAAACTTGACTATTTGGTTAAAAATACATCTTTTGTTTTTTAGGAATAATATCATCAACTGTTTTGACGAGATTGGACTGTCGTTTTTTATTTGGCCTTTGGATTCGAAATTTGATTTAGTAATCAAACTTTTTTTGTCTTCCGGAAAAAATTTACAGAAACTTGCCTCACAGCCAAACTCCGGGAGGTGGTGCCATCTGGATAAAAAGTTACAATCGCTGGGAGTGAAATGTGTTACACTGTCTGGCGGATAAAGTCCGTATCTACTAGTTTCGATTCGCCTGCCGCGCCGGTGGGTGTCAGCCGGTACCGGTACCCTTGGTCCAACTTTTGTTTCCGATTATTCGAATTTGTTGACGTTCAATTTTTAGACCTAACAAATCAATTACACAAAATAATTTTAAAAAACCAGAAATAAAAAAGGAGAAAGTGAAATCAGACATAATCACGCGATTGTAGAGACTGGCATTTTAATTCGAGTACGTGAAAGGAGAAGGCAGTCACAGTCCAAAAGAAGATCGTGACGCGAATGGAATTCCATGAAGGATTCTGCTCTGTGTAACAATTATTGTGTCAAATCTATTTATTCATTTAAAAATTGTTGACGAATAAAATTTTGCCAAGATGGATGAAGAAGCGATGTGGAGGGGTTTCTACCATAAAATTGTAGAAGAGAAAGAAGAAAAGGAAAAACAAGAGAAGGGAAAATCAGAACATGAGCTAAGGTAACCAAAATTTATAAAAAACTGAAATGAAAAAAAAATGAAATGAAGAAAAGGAAATAAAAAAATAAAAGTATGAATATTCCAAATGGATTTCGTTGTGTGTTTTTGTTACCGTGAGGAATGAAACTGGAACGTAAATAGAATGTTTCAAAATAGTATCTCTAAACATAACTTTCTCTGCAGTATATTTTATGTCGAAGCAAGTGTATTAAAATTAAACATTTCTAAATATAATTTTTTTCCTTATTGAAGATGATTAGAAATGAAAAGGAGGAATCATCAAAAAATAGGTCATTCTCCATCTCCTCATCACACCACAAAATTCTTGGAACCTAACAAAGTGAATTTAAATATCAATTGATACGTTGTCCGGTATCTTAGAATTTAGTGATAAATCAATGAAAAAAATTTGAAGATTCATTCCATGATAAAGGAATGGTACTTTTATATCATGATACATTTAACAGTAGCTGTTTATTAAACATTTCCTCTTTTGGGCAATCTATGAGAATTATCGAAAAATTTTCTGTTCGAAAAACGATACTTTCAATCCTGGAGAAAAGAACTTATGAACAATAAAAAACGATTTTCAAACATTTATTCAAATTATCAATCACAGAGAGGAATTTCTGATCGAAATGGTAAATTTCCCACGAAAAAAAAAACAATTTTTAATTGAAAAGTTCAACTTGTAAACAAGTAGTTAGATTCGCAAACGAAGAACGGTTTTTAAATCACGGAGAATAATTTTTACATAAATAAAAACAGATTTTCTGCATAATATCCGAACTCTCCACCATATATGGATTTAAAACCTAAATGATTATTCTTCAACCAAAAAAAAAAGATTTCTAACAAAAAAGTTCAAGTTTCATTCAATAAGTTGAATTTTTAACGAATATTTTTCCTACCAAGAGGAATATTTTTTAAAAAATGAAGAATTTTCTTCAAAGTATTTGAATCTTCAAAAAAATATTTGAATTATCATCAAGAAATACATTTTAAACTCATATGATAAATCTTCACAAAAAAGAATGAAATTTGGACAAAGTAGTTCAATTTTTACCTAAATAGTTGAACTTTCAATGGAGAATGTTTGAATCAACCAAGAAGAATGAATAACTCAATAAAATCACAATTCCAACAAAATATTTGAATTTTCTAACTACAATAACAAATACTCAAAGAAAAATTCCATTTTTTAAGCGAAGAGTTCATTTCCCATAAAAGGAGTTAAATTTGCAAACAAAAGAATTGATTTTCAACCATGGAGATTAGTTCTCTCTAAGAAGAAGGATCCTCAACAAAATATTTACACTTTTTACCAAAGATGAATTTGAAATCAAAATAATGAATCGTTAACCGCAAGAATCATTCCCTAGAAAAGTAGTTTAATTTTTACCTAAGTCATTAAATTCCAAACGAAAACGATTGACTTTTGATCAAGGAGAATAATTATCCCATTTTTTGAACATTTCTTGAACAAGTAGATGAATTTGCGAATAAACTGCATAATTTTTAGTAGAAGAAATAATTTCCAACCAAAAATATTCAAATTCTAAACAAAAGGGATTAATTTTCAAGTCAAATAATGAATATTTATCTGGATTAGATTTTTCACAAGTTTCGAAAATTTATAACCAGGCAAGAAACAATGTATTTTTAACCGATAAGATCGACTTTCGACCAAGAAGAATAATTTTCGTCAAAAACGGAAATTTTTAACAAAATATCCCAAAATTTTCACAACAATTACGAATCTTGAACCAAAAAAATTAATTTTTAACGAAAGAGTTCTATTTTTATTTGAATTTTCGACCAAGATGTTTGAAATTTGAACTCAAGAAGATTGATCGTCAAACAAACTGAATAATTTTCAAGGAGAGAATTAACTTTCAACCAAAAATATAAATTCTTAGCAAAAGATATGAATTTTCAAGTGAAATAAAAAATCTTCAGTTAAAGTAGGTATGTTTGAAATTTGAAAAAATATTTAACAAAACAGTCGGATTTGTTACCAAAGAGACAACTTCCAACTTGAATTATAAAATTCAAGCGAAAAAAGTACGAACTTTCATCCAAAGAGTTGAAATCTAGAAACGATTGTTAAATTTTTGAAGAAATACAATCAATTTTTGCCTAAAAAGAATAATTTTCTGCAAAAAAGCGAATTTTAACAGAATATTTTAATTTCCGACTGAAATAATGAATCTTTGTACAAATTAATGAATTTTTAGGCGAAGATTTTAACTTCTTATCAAATTGTCAACAAAAGTGTGGAATTTCCATCATAAAATATTCATGTTCCAACTGCCAGCAAATAGTGTTATTTTTTCGAAATGTTTGAAGTTTGAACCAAAAGAGATTATTTTCCACGAAAAAAAATTATTAAAAAAAATTAATTGCATCCCAAAAATAGTTATATTCAAGAGTAAACAGATACAAATACAATTTTTTTAAGGGAACAGTACAATTTCTTCTCAATGAGATAAATTTACAACTAATCTTTGACCAGAAAAGCGAATTCTCAAACAAATAAAATTGATTTCAAACCATGGAGATCAGTTGTTTACCAGGATGAAGAAAAAAGTTTAGAATTTGGACCTTAAATGAATTTCGAACTCATATGATAAATCTTGTGATAAAAAATCAATTCCTAACAAATGCGTCCAGCTTCCAACAGGGTAGTTAAATTTTAGGCAAAAACGAATGATCTTCTACCAATAAGAACAATTATCTTCAAATGGCGAATTTTAACCAAATATTTGATTTTTTAACTCGAATAATGAATCAAAAAAAGAGCAATTTTTCAAACAAAGAGTTGCACGTCCAAAAAAAACTTGAATCTTCAAATAAATAAAAAAAATTATTTTCAACGAGGGTGGTTCATTTTTTACTGGAATGAAGAGAAATGTATTGACAAAATATTTGAATTTTCAACTAGAGATGAATTTTACACTCAAAAGATAGATCTTTCGCCGGGAAATGAATTCTTAAATAAGAATGAGATCTTTCAAAAAAATATTTTAATTTTCAAAAAAGGGGAGAATTTCAAACTTATGTTGAGTATCTTTGACGAGAAAAATTAATCTTTAACAAATTTGGTCAGCTTTCATCTAAGCAGTTGCATTTGAGACGAGAACGATTAATCATCAACCAAAAAGGATATTTATCCTGAAAAATTCTAATTTTCGACAGGATATTTGAATTTACAACAAAAATGGAAAATTGTTGGCCAAAACAGGAAATACCCAACCAAAGATATAAGCTTGTAAACGAGCAGTTGATTTTTAACACAAAAAAAAAATTATTTTCAACCACAAATATTAATTGTCTAAAAAAAAATTGAACATATAATACGAGATATCCGAATTTTCAAACAGTGATAAATTCCAAGCTTATATGACGAATTTCAAATCAAAAGAAGATATAATTTTAAACAGATTTGTACAATTTCTGACTGAATATTCAAATTTTCAAGAGAATTTTCAGAAAATAAACTGTCAACAGAATAGTAAACCTTCCAATCAAAGAAATAAATTTCCAACCAGTATGAACAAATTCTGGCAAAAAAAGTTTTTTATCGAACGAGTGACAAATCTTTCCCTAAAAAAGTAATTTTTCAACAAAAAAGTTCAACTCCTAATCAAGCAGTTAAATTTTCAACCAAAATAGTTGAATATTGAATTTAGAAAGACAAAATGTCAGCTAAACTGTTGAAGTTTCAACGAGAAAAAAATTTATTTCGACCCCAGGTTATTCATCTTTAAATAAATAAGACAAATTTCGAGAACAATTGAAACTCCTTCATCAGTAAATATATTTTCCAGAGAAACGGTTAACTGTGAACCAAAAAAAAAATTTCAATAGAAAAAATAATTCCTAATCAAAATAATGTATCTTGGACTCAAGTTGGTATATTTTCAGTTCGAAACATCAATTTCGAATGCAAAAAAAAACAAATTTTTCAACAAATCAGGAAATTTTCAAAGAGGGAGAGATGAATTTCCAACTGAAATGATGCAAGTTCAGTAAGAAGGAAATTAATTTCCAACAGCAAAAACAACTTCGACCCAAAGACGTAAATTTTCCACTGGAAAGATGAATTTTGCATCAATAAAATAAAGTTTAAACTGAAAGGATAACAGTCTTGAGAAAAATAGTTTCTCTATTTTACAACAATAAGTTGAATTCCATCCAAAAATATTCATTTGGAACCATCGAGATGAATTTTCGTCTAAAAACAACACTGAATTTTAACAAGAGATAACGATTTCCAATTCAGTGAGATAAATTTCGAATCTATAAGAATAATTTGTTATCATAGAAAGAAGTTTTCAAATTTGTTTTGATTTAGGGTTCAACTATTTTGTTATAAAATTGTCCTTTTGTTCTGATTATTTGTTAGAAATTAATTTTTGTTCATTCGGAGATTCATTGTTCCAGTTGAAGATTTGTTTGTTAAGTTGTGAATTGAACTGTTGGGTCAGAAAATGTGTTTCATTTGTTGAAAACTGATTCTTTACGCCTGAAAATTTGAGTATTCTATTTTTTGTTGAATATTCATATTTTTTGGGTAAAGAAACAATTATCTATATGTGAATAATTTTTTTCATTCGTGAATCAATCGGTTTTCGTCGATGATTAAAATTTTTTTTTTTCCATTTGCCTTTTTGGTTTGAGTTAAATATTGTTTTTCATTTGAAATTTAACTCTCTTGTGGTTTGGTTAATAATAATTTTAATAGAAAATTGAATCATTCTGGGCGAATTGACTTTTCTCTTATAATTTTGTCTTAATTGCTAGCAAATTCAACAATCACAATGAAAATGTGGAGTGTTTTTCTCATTCAGAAGAGATCTAATTTTTTTTTTTGCTTGAAAATTAAATCATTTTTTAAAAATTCTCTTTTCTTGAGAATTTCTCTATGCAGGTGAATCATGCAGTTTTTTTGATGAAGAATTCGGCTAGCTGATTCAAAATGAACTTTTCAATTGATAATTCGTTTTTTAACTCGAGAATTCCACAATTTCGAAAAATTTCGTCTTTTTTGGTTGAAAATGAAACTCTTTGTTCAAAAGCTGACCTAATTTGTTGAAAATGTGTTCTTGCTGTTGATATACTTTGTTTATAACATCACAAAATGTTGTTGGCTAGGAAGATCTTCTATCTTTCACTACTGATGATGAAATACATAGTAAAAAGAATATTTAAAAAATCATCTTGAATTTCACTTCACTGATTTTGATGGTTGTCGATTCTATTAGAATTGTCAACCAAAATTTAGAGAATTAAGTTGTAAAAATAACCATTTTTTCACTTCATTTGTTCACACAAATGTTTGATAAAGAAGAAATTGAAAATTCGGCGCTCATTATTTCCTTCAGCTCCTAGTTAAGTCTATTGAAAAAAGAATGCGAAGAGGAAGACCGGGCTATAGACTCTTTCGAAACAAATTTTTATCTTTCTCGTCACTAGGGTGTCATGAAGTCGAGGCGGGCAGTTTGCGTGTAATTTGAATTTCAAAATTGAAAAAAACAACCTTAGTCGAATTTGATGAATTCATTTTGTTTTTCGGTTTAATTATTTTTAAATACAAAATAAACTCCATTTTTCTTATAAAATCGTGAAGGAGGGAGGGAGGAGTACAATAGCCTAGGGGCATCATTTCACTAGAGCCGGTCCTGATTACAAACTTGGAGTAATGATGATTTTCTGTACATGATGAACTTTCTATTTATAAACGAGGCTCAAACAAGCCTCGCTATAACTAGAGGAGGTCCTCTCATTATTATCTAAAAAGTATTCTTAAAGAACCATCAAATTTTATTGATATGGAATTTTATAGATTGCTGGATTATTTGAATTTTTTTCTCGATAATTTCTATTTATTATCAATCAGTAAAGTTAAATTAAATTGGAGTTCAAGATGAAAAAGATATATACACCTGTTTATATCTTTTCACCTGTAACTCCAGTAAGATTTGTTTGTCTACATTTACTCTGTGGGCCCGGCCCGTGAAGGTCATCGTGTTATTTTATGATTCATTGCGCATATAAAGAAGTTTACTCTCATAGCATGAAACAATTTGCTCTCATAACATGAAACAATTTGTGCCACGGAATTTTTTTAAACTGCTGTTTCCGCATGAGTTGTAGACAGTTTTTTAAACTCTTTAACATCAATAATAGATACGCATCCATTTAATTGTAGAAAATAATGATTCTCTCGTTCCAATAATGATCTCCAATTACACAAAAGATTCTCCTATTCACAATGGTTTATCTTTTTATTTTTATTGTTTCCCCTGAGGGTTCAAATAACTCCCACCACTCAACACCTCTTTCGTACACACTTTTCTACTTCTTTTCCTAACTTTTTCTATAATATATCACATTTCCTCTCTCCCATACTCCGCGATTTCTTCTCTTTACTCCTCTAGCTTCTTCCAACTCCTTCATCTATTCTTCTTCTGATTCCTCCTTCCCTGAAATCTGCTTAACATTCTCTTTCCGACCTTTTTTCTCCCCCCACTCCTTTCGAAAAACGATCACATACGTGCTCCTATGTCTCATCTGCCTTACTCTTCATTTCCTCTGTTCATTCTTCTCCTAATACATTGCTTCTTTCCATTTCCTAGTCTGTATCTATCTATTCTTGTCCGCTTCTCTCCTCCTCATCCTCTTTCTTGGTATTTTAATAATACTTTCTTTGCAGCAATTTTTACTATTTATCGTATTTTGATCCGTCCATCCTCATCCATTTCTATATCCTTCTGCTTCCATATCACGCTCTCTTGAAGACTCCTTCTTTTCTCTCTCTCTCAATGCGGATACTCTACTGCCCTTTCCCTTTCTTCTCCTTCCTCTTTGTAATATTTTCTCTCCTCTTTCCTGTCTTCGTTTTCAATTTATTCCTCTCACTTTCTTCTCTTGCTATATATTCTGACTTTCTTTTTTCTGCCTTTCTCCATTCTACCCTTCTTCATTCTGACTCGAACGCCCATCATACATATCTCTCTTGTAATTTTGAATCTCCTTCTCTCCTTTTTCGCTTATATCTCAGTCATATAGCTTAATACTGGCCATGCTAGCGTATCAAACGACCTCATTCGCCTCTTTCGATTTTTTTAAACCTCCTTCCTCCTATTCCTTAGATCTGTTTTACTACCCCTGCTGCTCTTTGAATCCTTTCCCTGATATGCGCTTCATGTTTCTCGTTTGCTTCTACAATGAAAATATATTATTCCAATTCCTTCACTTCCTCTAACTTCCCATCTTTCCATCCCACTTTTATATTTTTCCTTTCTTCCTCTTACTTAACCTCATCAACTCAGTTTTATCCATATTTAGCCCTAATCTTTTCCAATCTAGGTATTTTTACAATCCCGTAATTATACCCGCCATTCCTTCCTAACTCTTTGCTTATAGCAATATATTATCCGCATATGACATTGTGTATATTTTTTCTTGAACTATCCGTCCCCCCCTCCCCACCGCCCGCTCATCATCTTCTCTTCATGTTTCCTCCGTTTTTGCACTTCGGGCTAACCATAAAAGTATCTTCTATTCGATCATCTTCCCCAACCTTACATTTTGTCACTCTAAACATTGCAGCTACTCTTCTTCTCAACTCTTCTCCTCAACTCTTCTTCCATGCCTTTTTTTCATAGCTTTTTACATTTTCTTCTGTCTAATGAGTCCAACATCGCCTTATTCTATTCCATTTTATTCAGAATATAATTTAACACATCAAAATTATCTATCACTTCCATACCTTTCCGGAATAATGTCCAATTTTGCGAAATCACCCCCCCCCCCCCATTCTTTTTCTCCCTCCACTACTGATACAGCTATCTATTCCTTCCATATTTCTGGCCATTTTCCCCCTCTTTACACCCTGTTGCACATTATCTAGGCCCACTCTTTTATGCCCTCTCCTTTTATTTAGAACTTCATTGGAGATATCATCTGCACCTTCTGCCTTCTCTCCTTTCAATGACGCTATATCCCAATTTGTTTTATTTCTTTGTAATACCCTCTTCCTCATCCTTTCCCCTGATCTTATCAAAACTATCTCTTCCCAACCCCTTCTCTTCTCCATTCTTCTCGTCCTCTTTTACTAATCTTGCATTAGAGTCTCCGCCCATGAATAAATTCACAGTTTCTCCCTTTCTTCTCATCAACTCCTTCAACTCCTCTGTTCTTCCCTCGTTATCTCTTCTTACGTATACATATACTGTGATTCACCTCGCGCATCTCTTCTGCTATCATTCTTCCCTTCTGTTCCTGTAGACGATTCTCATCTTCCCCCTTTGCCACCAGATCTTCTCTTTTCCCTGAATTTGTGATAGACTTCCTACCTTTTCTTCCTTTATAGATACATTCCAGTAACATATCCTCTGATCTTTTTTTCTTTAACTCCTTTCTAGATATTTTGTTCTCTCATTTCTTATGCGAGGAATATTAGTGTTTCTGGATTCAATGACCTTAGATTACATACACTATATTTCCGACTATGCTCTTCCAAACGACAGTCGTTTCGATAAAGTCGGTCGTGGGCGAGACGGTCCAAGAGGTTTGAATAGTGGCACTGGGCACGCCTAATTCCCGGTTAGTGCCGTACGTTGACGCGTTGGAGCACTTGCGATCATGTTCCAGAAACAGTGGTAGCCAATCCCAAAACCTGACTATAGACGGGATCCCAGTGTAGAAGATCGTTCGATTAAGGGAAGTTTATTTAGGCCAATGTAACATGGTGGTTGATAGAGTAGATTCCCATGTCGATGCGCTATAGGCTTTTGGTAGTAACACCATTGATGAAATAGCGATGAAGATCAGAAGCCCATCATTAAGCTGACTCCGAAAGTTGTTTGGGTAACCACTCTGGCTGACAGCGTTCAAATGAACCCTGCCACAGACGACTTTGGGAACTTGAAGACATCTCTTCTTTGGTCATCTATCAAAGCAATATTCGCGCTGGCTGCTGCTTGACAGATATGAACGGGTAAAGGAGATTTTGTGGGTTGGTGCAAGTCTTGCCACAGCAGTTTTGAAACCATCGTCTTTTAAGTTTATAAGATAGTTCATAAGACAGAGAGGATATTCATTTAATGGTTCAGCTTGAAGGTCTTGACTAAATACTTGATAACATACATGAAGGCTTCAGCGTTGGGCACAATAGGATTTTTAGAATGGATGTGTCATTCATTCAATCTTGTCTTGGTATCATCCAACAAGCTCACCTGGCAACAGTCCTACTTCTGTTGTTCAGCCATTGGTCGAAGAACTGCTTCAATACTTTGCCCTACATGACAACTAGGTCACTCAGAACAATTTCATTTGAGTGGAACATTGAAGGATTCCTGAAAATAGAGACACCTTATAACCTATCAAAAATGTTCGAGTAAAGGAGCGTGATGGGAGCAGTTTTTCGATTTGTGGCTAAGCAAAAGACGTATGACTGTTGCTAAGGAAGCTTGTTAGATGGGATCGAGACTACACGGGAAGAAATTTGGTACAACAGCGGCACTTATAGACAACTTCGTTGCGCCAAACTATAGTACTCCAATACGCCTCCTGTTTATGACGATTGTTTTCCCTGTCAGAGAACGCTACGTTCACAGTGTGGGCAACTGTCGTCTGAGAAACGGATAAACTAACCTTATGGGATAGACGCGTTTCTAAAATTGAAGTTGCTGCTGCTTTCATGCCTTGGTTGCGCTGGCCTACTACTATGAATGCAGCAGCTGTCAAGAATTTCTTTCCGTGTAGAAAAAACAAATTTCGAATTTATCTCGGTGAACATACCGTGCAGAAAGCGCCAAAGCCTCAGAGTGTGATGGAGTACAAAGTCAGGAACACCACGCTGAACCCTTAAACAAATATATTTTTTGACTTCAAACTATTTGATGGACTATTGAGAATCGGAAAATCTTTCATGTATTCAGAAATTATTATTAACATAAACAAGATTAGCATTATCATCTTATTCATCCCAGAGGTAGGATACATCACGTGCTAAGTGGAATATTTGATAAGCAAACCAGGATTGACCGTGAACGTAGATATCAGCACATTCTAACTATATGGTGTTGATTCGTCTACTAAATTTTGTATTCTCGAACCTGTATTTCAATATTCAGAGTACCTTCATGAATAATGAGTGAAAGAGGAACGGACGCCATGCAGAGAAGCCGTAAAACAATAGCGTGATAAGGTCTAGAGTGCTATCAATTGTTTAACCAGCAGGATTATGGAAATTTTACCGACTTATCTCTTTGTTTTTTACGAACCTCGTAGTATAGCAGTTCCTTTGGAAATTCGAGACACTTCGAATCAGGTGGATTTCTAGGATTTGAGGTCTGCAACGAAGGCGTCGACGGATGAAGAGCAAGTACGACAGGGAGGAGATTCGATGTTTTAAGGTTCTAACCTCCCTATTACTCCATTGGATCCGTCGTCAAAGTGGTTGTATTCTAAGAATGCTACTGACGAGAGTGAGAAGCTTGTGTTCAAAGTAAAAGAGCTCTTTAAGGTAACAGCTGTTCTGTCAAACAACTGGTACGAGGTACAACACCTTAAAGATTTAAACAAAATCAACGCAACATTGTAGCAGTTGACAGTTTAAAGAGATGGGTCACGCTTGAAGTGCTTCGTCAAGGATAGGCTCTCGCCGAAGCCATATTTCTCTTACACTGATGAATTATTTATTGTAATATTTTTTCCACCTCAGCTTTAGACCCTGATAGAGGCTCGTACGGACTCCTTTTCTAAGAATATTGCGTAGCTGTTTGTTTTTGTTCAAATTTTGAATCAAGTAATTCTTGCGCCTGAAAATCGGCACCGCCTTGCATGCTGAATAACGGTCATTGGCGTGCACTGCCATGCCGGCCTCGAGTATCCTCGACAAATGCAACGGGCAAAGTCTATGTCAACCTATTTATTGTTGGAAATTTTAAAATGTATTTTCGGCGCTAGCACTGTGATGTGTAAAACGAATGCGCGCAAGCGCTCCCAGGTCTGGGGATGTATCTCCACATCTGAATAGAATTTCAAAGGTCTAGGATTCATCAATTTCTGGAAAATTTTAAAATATTTGTTCTCAAAATCATAGGACTTTTCTCATTACTGATTCTTTCTTTTCTATTTGGGAAGCAAAATTATGTTACTTGTTTCTAATTGGATGAATAAAACATAAGAATGGAAACGAAAGACATTAATTTTTAAGTATCAAAAAGCAAACAGTTCAATTTTCAACTGAATCGACGAATATGAGAAAGACAGTTGCATTTTCAACCAAATCGTTGATTTTTGGAATTGAAATGAATATTTTTTTCGCTTAAGAGTTGCATTCTCAACCAGATAAGATTATCTAGCTAAAAAATAAAACACATCGCAACCATATTTTTTTGAATTTCCAAGCCAAAATGGCATTTTCATCGGAAACATTTCTATTTTCGACAAAAATAATTGAATATATATATATATATATATATATATATATATGTGTGTGTGTGTGTGTGTGTGTGTGTGTGTGTGTGTATGCAGGTAAAGTA
>WSXT02007357.1:0-14804 GCA_011762715.2 Neuroterus valhalla | reverse complement strand
CTGTGTGTGAGCGACACGGCTCGACGTATACATCCAGCCGTGTCTGGCCGTGTCACTCACACACAGCGCGCGTGTGTTAGTCACTGGCTTGAGTTTCCGATCCGAGCACACTTATTTGAGGCATCGGTTTGTAATTTGAACTTGGAATTTGGGAAGTAATGTTTGGAAATATACTCTTGGCTCAATTATTTTTTAATTGCGTAAAACTCTGTCGGTGCCTTTCAGTCCATATCCATGAGCTCGATTCCTTCAAAATATCAGGAAAGGGTTCAATGCAATTGGAATAGCGAGTGATGATCTGCCGGTAGTAATTACACGTTCCCAAAAAACTTTGTAATTGCTTATGGTTTTCTGGCTCTGCAAAATTGCGAATGATATCTAATTTGTCTTGATTGGGCCTGATTCCTTGGAGCCATAATCCATATCCCAGAAAATGTACCGATTCCCAAAAAACTAAAGACTTATCTAGCCTCAATGTGAAGTTCTGATCTTGCAACTCAACAGAAAGATGGAACAGAGATTATTCAAATGTTCTTCAAAGTCACCAACTGTGGTGACAATCAAATTGTCCACATAAGCAATGAGGCAAAAATCGAATCAGAGCTCTTATTAAACCTGAACCCGCGGTTTTTACACCAAAGGGCATCTGGCAGAATTGGAACACTCTTGAATTATAAACAAAAGCGATCAATTGACGAAAGTCCTGGTGCAATGGAATCTGCCAGTATCCATTGGCCATGTCAGTCGTTGAAATAAAATCCACACCATGAAATTTCTGTACAATGTCTGTTATTAAAGGTGGTGATTCATTCTCAGATTCAATAATATTATTTATATATCGAGCATTTAAAAACAAATGCGAATGTTGCCATCACTCTTAGCTGCTATGCGCAGGGGATTACAATATGAA
Source organism: Neuroterus valhalla (assembly GCA_011762715.2). Taxonomy (NCBI): domain Eukaryota; kingdom Metazoa; phylum Arthropoda; class Insecta; order Hymenoptera; family Cynipidae; genus Neuroterus; species Neuroterus valhalla. Next base: position 13,894 of record WSXT02007357.1, on the reverse strand, counting down.
CTCGTCGATCTTTCGATCATTACCTCAGAAAGCATTCTATTTATTCCCTCATCTAGTGAACTGCGTTATTTTATAGGAATGGGATATAATTTATGTATAATAATTTTTATCTTTATACTCCTTATTCCCAAGCTAATCTCTTAGACTACGATTCAATTCCCGATTCTGATTTCGTTGCCACTTTCGGCTATTCTCACGTTCTTTATGCGTTGAATCAAGGTGCGCTTATGCCTGCAATCCTTTGTTTAAGTCTGAATAGACGACAGCTGTCAACGCTCCACGTACGGGAAGAGGAAGTTGTTGGATGATGCTATAATTTATTTCGTAAGGTTCTAATACCGGTATAAAATATTGAGCTTCTTTATACTGATAAAGAAAGAAAGCTCGCAAATTCTCTACACTTGGATCAAAGTGTCTTGCAGACCATTTAGATTTTATTTTGACTCGAATCGGAAACGAATAAAATTAATTTGAAAATCTTTCCCTAAAATCAGCATAATTTTTAAACGTATCGCGATGGATTTTGGAACACATTGGAGATTGACCTTCGAGTGCGTTCTCCACGAGAAGTATCTTTTGTTCCTCTGGAATTCGCTTTGAGATAAAATTTTTTACGGAAAAACTTAAAAATTCGTTTGAATTTTTTCCCAAATCATTTTCAAACTTTGGCAGTTTTACATCAATATTGATAGTTCTAAGACCAGTTAACAAATTATTGATTGCCATACTTGAGTCACCTCCCTGTTGACTGGACGGTCGCTGAATGTTTTGATCTATCAACGATATAATCTCTTCACGCTGTGTATTACTTTATCTGCGCAACTCATCTATTTCATTTAGCCTGTCGCTTAAGGCTTGATTATCAGTAATTGTCATAATTCAATTTCTACGAGCTGAATATTTATCAATAGGATTCCTTTTTTTATATGTTCGTCTTGATTTTGGAGTATCTCCTGATAATAGATTATTCCATTACTTATCATCTAAGTCTGCCAACATCAAAGTAAACAGTTCCTGCCTCAGCAGTCAACCTTGCCTGATCCTTATTCTTGTCCGAAATTTCTTTTCCTGTCTTTCCTTCCTATGCTTGCCGTAATTCTGGTATGGGAGATCATTTTTCCTCTTTTGAAGAGAACTATGTTATTACGCCGGAATGAACAATCCTGTTCACAGTGATGCAACCTCGTGTATCAGCCGCATTTCTCCAGCGTCTACCTCTAAACTCTCCAGCGTCTGCCTTTAGGGTATTGAGGAGACAGTAATTTCTTAATGCACGCACCACGTACAGTATACAGATTAATCTGGAATAGTTCTGCAGAAGCATTATCGAATCTTCTAACTCGTCCAAAGCGTGCGTCCTCTTTGTCCTCTGGGAAGCGCAAATATGGCCGGAGCGTCCAACCCAAAAACTGGGAGCCAAAGAACCACCCCCTCCCGAAAAAGTTCACACTTTTAGGGGTACCGACGAAGTTGGCATTGGCATTGTATTGCACTCTCTTGTCATCGCAGCAAGGACTAGCATTTTTCTTGACAATGTGGAACATCATGTTGAATTCCCTGGCTCAAGTTCGATGTCATGCGTGGAACTATTCGAACTGTTTTTCTGCAATAGAATGAAAAATTAAATCTTTCATTCCAGTGAAGACAAAAGCTTGCAGTTATCAATAAAGGAACTCAACACATTCGTAGCTATATTATTATTATCGTCTTACAACATGCGAAAGAATCAAAGAGAGTATTGCGGAACCGATCCTCTTGTAAATTGCCCTGCTGTTTCTTCAGCGATGACACGCGATAGATTTACTGACATAGAATCCAAAATAGAATATTCAAAACCAGCTGATGAATTCGATGATGGTAAGGCATGGAAAGTTCGCCATATCTTGGAATTGTTCAGAAACAATATTCAACAATTCAAATTTTTTCCGACTGCTCTTTCTATTGACGAAATGATGGTCCGCTTTTTTGGTCGCGCATGCCTAAAGTAGTATTAAACTTCTAAACCTGATCAATATGGTATCAAGCTCTTTACCTTTTGCGGAGCCAATGGATATTTATTTAACTTTGATGTTTATTGCGGTATAAGTGATACAAGCGTTAAGATAAATTTATCCGCGTTCGCTCTTCGCTCCAGAGTTGTACTGCGAATGGTTAATCCATTTCTATTAAGCCTTTGGAAAGAAAATTGTCTAACCTCCATATCTACTTTGATGATTATTTAACGAGTCTAGATTTAGTCATTCAAATGAATAAGTGTAGTTCACGATCTACGGGAACTGTTCGTAAGGACAGAGTAAAAGAAAAATATGTTATTGGAAAGAAAGCACCACGAGGATCATAGGAAGCGAGTTATGATCGCCACAGCGGGATGAATTTTGTAAGCGTGATTGACTAAAAAGGAGTCTTCGTTCTTTCTACGGCAGCTGGCGGCACTCCCTCGAAGCCTATGCAAATATATTCAAGGACTGCTTGGGAGAACCTGAGCGCAGCTTGTAGCCTCGGCCGGTTTTGTCAGAACTGTCTTGAGCCAAGCTCGCGTCTGGACCTTCTCTGCCTTCACGTACCTTTTGCTGGACTGAACTCTCCCAGGAAGCTCGTTGCTACAGAGTTGTGCTCTCTTCTCCTCTTACCTTGATTGAGTTAGATTTTCGAGAGTTTTTCGGCATATTTCTTAGTGCGAGTCACCACGGTGACACTATCCTTCTTTTTGGTATTCTTTGGGCTTGCACATATCTTTTCCCTGGAGGTAACCACTTAGTTATTTGGCGCAAGCACTTGCTAAAATCGGAGTGCTTCCGACATAAACCTTCTAGAATTTGAAGATATGATTTCAATGGGCGAAGTTTGTCTTCCAATAAATTGAACATGTTTTTTACAAGCAGAACTCATTCATCCCATAAAATTCGATCTGCAACTTTTCCAGATACCCCTCTACCTTTTCCCTAATCGACCTTATCTTCACCATAGCGTATCTCGCCGCTGGATGAAGGATCCAGTTAAACTCGTCGTGTGCATCGAATTCACCATCAAACAACTTTATACTCCAATTTTTGTCAAACTTTTAACCTTCAATGAAACAATAGACTATATTTCGGAACCTACTTCCAGCTAGGAAAGTGTTGGGTCTACGCTTACAGGGCTTTGCATGCTGAGCTACGGTCTAAGTACTTTGGCAGGCGATGTGATATCCTGAAGAAGAATACTTCCTGGTGCCACGCAGACTTTGTCACTAATTTTCACGCCTTGTAATAAAAGCTCTTCCTCCAGGGCCATTCCTAAATTATTGTTTGTGACCGCTTATTTAGTTGTAAATTCGTGACCAGCAAAAGGCTCAATGGATTCATCACGAAACAAATCCATAATGCATCAAACAGGTCTCTTAGAAGTTTCCAAACTTAGCTCTGAAGGAGCTCAACAAATCTTCCCTCACAGAGTTATAAACACTTTCTAGCTATGCATACACACAATTATACCATTCTGATCCATTCATGCGGCGTTACCCAGCGATATTCGAGATAACCTTTCTAAAATCGAAAGGAATGGAACAAGACGCCTAAGATTCCTGAATATTATTACAAACTCTTTCGATAGTTTGATCTCGTTAATGAACCCTCACTGCGTTTTACAAATGCGCAAAGAAGGTGTGAGGGTTTCACCCTAAAGTTATTAAACATGAAAATAAAAATAAAATTTTTCCAATACTCAGCGATGATAAAACAAAACTGATACCACAAATTATTATTTCAACTCAGGTCAAAAACTCTAATCAAATTATAAAAATTCCGAACACCGGAAACCAGACTATGAGTGAAGTTTATAGATAAGGATACCACAAGAGGATATGTAGGACTTAATGACGATTCGCAAAATTTTTTCGAAGATAGAGTGAGTGTTCAGTTGGTCTTGGGGCCTGAAGCATGAGCTTTGAACCCACTCTGTCTGTTTGCGTGTTCGATTCCCACCTTGCACTCTGGGAAAGTTTTGGTTCGAAAGCCAACTTGTATAAACAGATATATACCGAATCCAATAGATACTTGAATGAGGACTCTTATTTAGAACACACACACACACATGCATACACACAAACAGATTATATGCATAGTTATATACTGAGTTATTTTCCTTGACAGCATTAATTCTCCCAAAAATGATACACACAAGTTTTATAAACAATGTCATTTGAACGATAGCACAATATGTTTTGTCGACCAAGTTTCGTATATGCTTCGAGGTTATTTCAATTGTGCAAACATAGTTGATAACCTAGATACATTTCAATGTTTTTCAAAGCATGATCTTAAAATTTCGAGGCCTCAAGGCCAAAACCTTACATTAAAACTCCGCGTGCCACTTCACTTAGCAGAGAAGAAGGAAGGATAACTTAACGTGCATAGTGAAACCTAAAATTCTCCCATCCGTAATAGTTCCAGTTTTTCATTGTATATTTCCTCATCAACATGGGAAAACAACCTTATAATTATGGGACTCCTATTATTTTTCATGGCTTTGACGCAAGGGATTGTGATTTTATCTGGAGAAAATATAGGTAAGACAGTAGGTGTTATACAACCTATTTGTGGATTCAAAATTCGTACAAATATTATATGAATTACTCGTCGAAAGATAATAAACGTTATATTATCAAGCACTCAAAACAAAACAAAAAACGAATAATCAAATCATTCCTGAGATGTCTAAGACTTTAAAAAATTATAAAATTTCCTCTATGAGGAGAAAACCCATATTTTTTGTCAACAAGGCCTGGAGAAGACATTTTTTAAATGAGATGCTCCTGGTTTCAATCACGTAAAAAACTTGGTCAAGATAAAAAATGAACGCTGTAATTTTCTTTTTTCTATTCTACATTGGCTATTATATTATTTTTTTAAATTGTCAGGGTGTAAGAATAATACAGAATGGGAAATCATTATCATTCATGAATGTGTTTTCAATACCGCCTCGGCAGCCTCGATTAGCCCAAATCTAGCACGTCACATAAATATACCGGATATTTGAAGCGATGAAGGAACCACTGTCAGATTATATTCTATTCGATTCAGATGAATTCTATTTGAACCTTCGTTCTTCCACTTGTCCTCTTAGTCTGCCAACATTAAAGTAAACAGTTACTGACTCAACGCTCAACCTTGCCTGAACCTTCTTCTTCTCCAAAATTTCTATGCCTGTCTTTCCCTTCTTATGCTCACTGTAATTCTGGTTAGGGAGATCATTCTGCTTCTCCTGAGGAGAAAAATGTAACTACGCCGAAATGAATAATCTTGTCACTTTCGTTGTTGTGCGTTACGTCTGACCACATCTGCGTAGCACCACTGTCACTGAGGGGGATCCATGTTGGACGGTGATGCAACCTCGTGTATCAGCGGCCTTCCTCCAGCGTTTGCCTTTAGGGTATTGAGGGTACAGTAATTTCATAATGCACACACCACGTACAGTATGCAAATTAATCTGACATAATTCTGCAGAAGCATCATCAAAACTTCTAACTCGTCTAAAGCGTGCGTCTTCTTCCTCCGCCGGGAAGCGCAAATATTCGCCGGAGCGTCACAACCGGAAACTGGGACCCAACAAAGCACCCCTAATCCGAAGAACTTCACATTTTCAAGGATACCGGCGAAGTTGGCATTGGCATTGTATTACACCTTCTTGTCATCGCAGCAAGGACTAGCATCTTTCTTGACAATGTGGAATATCATGTCGAATCCCCTGGCTCAAGTGGATATAATATTCGTAGCAAGATAGCATCTGTTAAACCAAATTATAAATTCGGATATTTAGGAAGATCGCCTGGTGGGCCTTACAATTTTTCCTTGGCTATAGTTGATGGTGATATGCCAGACCACAATGATCCTGTTGTAAATTGTCTTTGGACAGTAGGGAAATTTACATGTGCACAAATTTCGCGGATCGAGGCCATCTTACAAAGCATAATAGGAAGTTTGAACGGCTGTAAGGAGCTATCATAATCTGGAATTCTGAAATTGAAGTTCACATTTCTTTTTTAAAGTTCAACACTTGAGTTGATGCGTCAGCTACATAAATCTTTAAATTATGACACTCTTTGAGGCATATAATCAATTATCTTTTTAGGCGATATATTGCACTGATTTTTCGTGAATTGTATTCCAAATACTCATACCTTTAAAGAAATATTAATTGAAAGTTTGAAGAAAACTGCATGTTTTTAAAGAAATGTACTCATTCACCGTCAAAATATACAATTCCTTTGTCACAAGGAGAAGAAACGAAATTTATCTGATATGAAAGCGTCTTCCAAGTAATTTTTGATGCTGGCTTGTGTCGATTACTTGGTTTGATACTTCCTAGAAAAACAAAAAACATTCGTCTTAGCCCGGATTAGAAACGGGAACGCTACTAAACATGAGTGGAGTGTTGAACCAATCACGCCACCGCAGCCATAGCAAATAGTTTCTTCTTCCGCTTATTTCTGCAGAATGACGTGAATCTGTACTTCTTTGTCCCATGGAATGAGTGACTATTTTCAGTCCGAATAAATTCATCGCTTCTTGAATTAGGCTAAAATATCAGTGTTATTTCGGCAATCAGCGTACATAATTGATTTTCGATCTTCTGCGATCCTAGTGCTGTAATTTGTTGAACACTTCACTCATGTGTAGTGTCGTTCCCTGTTTGAATCCTGGCTGAGACCGATTCTCTTTTTTCACTGAAAATAATTAAAGGCAGTAATATACATTGCTTTTAAAAAAAATTGCTCCTTTCTGGAATACTAAATTGTTAAATGATTTTCTCACAAGGAATCGTGGTTCTATCGGACAAGAATATAGATGTGTGATTTGGTAGGTGATGTGCACATTGTTGTCGAAAAGAAAATTCGTACACATCTTGTTTGTGATTCTCGTTATAATTGATGCGTGAGCATTCTAGAAGATTTCTAACACGTTGCTCATATATAAAGTCTAAAGTCTCCAGAAACCAGTCTTTCAATATTCAAAGATCGAAAATAGTTGGGAAATTCAACACTCTCGAAGAGAATTTGTCTTTTTTAGTAGAATATTCAGTTCTTTGATAAAACATGATTTCTCTAACGAAGAAAATTATGAGGTATTTATGAATTTGAAACCTTTATTTTTACCCCCTTTGGGATTCCCACACTCTACTTTGTATTTTGGTATTTCGTTTCTCATATCTTCCCCATTGAATTCAATGATAACGGATAAACAATGTGTTGACATCAAAAGTACAGAAAGTGATTCAGGTATCTCTTGATTTGCGTACGGCAATACAAAAAGCTCGCATAACATGTACGTACAATGAGAAACTCACAGATGATCAGGCGATGATGTTGCAACGATGACGGATATTGCAACTAAACATTTGTCGCCAACCCCGCAGGAAAAGGGGTCGCCAGATAGAAGATAAGTGACGAGACTGGCATTTGATCAATAACATTGGCAACACTGGACTGCGGAGTACTCCACGAAACTTTTCCCCTGCTTGCCTCACCGCCAGAGGAACGCCTTTCAGTCTAGTCTGGTGTATGCTCCTGTCAGGTGTCCGAAACCTTGGTAGGCGCCGCATCCTCCGACCCCTTCTAGTTGATCTGCCTTTGATTCAACGAGTCGTTCCGTCGCTGGAGTAACTCCTTACCGCATTTCCATCCTTCCCCTCATCCGCTGTCGTATCAAGTTCAAAACTTTCGAAACTAATGCGGTGAAAGAGCTCATGAACGTTCTTTGTACTTTCTCTGGCGTCCTTGATGTCAGGCGTTAGTTCCGCCCTGCACTCGACCGAACAAACTCGATTTTAACACCGAAGGTGTCTTGTTCCACAGCATACTTGATGTTTCGGAGAACTTTAGCATAGCTTGAAGCTTCGGCCGATTATTTGTCAAAACCGTCTTGAGCCAAGCTCGCGTCTAGAGCTTCTTCACCTTCACGGACCATTTGCTGGACTGAACCCTCCCAGGAAGCTTGTTGCAAACGAGTTGTGCATCTGGACGCCAGTCCTCAGTTTTTTCACTGATGGTCCCAGTGCACTTGCTTCTAGGGACACTATCCTTCTTTTTGTATTCTTCGTGGCTGCACATAACTTTTTCCCAAAGTAATCACTTAGTAATTTGGCGCAGGCACTTGTTAACGTCGGAGTACTTACGGCATACACCTTCTGGAATTTGCAGATAGGATTTCGATCGGCAAAGTGTGTCTTTCATTGAACCGAACATGTTTTTTCTACGAGCAGAACTCATCCATGCCATAAAATTCGGTCTGCAGCTTCTCCAGATATTCCTCTACCTTTTTCCTAATCCATCTCGCCACAGAATGAAGACTCCGATACAACTCGTCGACCGCATCGAATTCACGATCAAACAACTTCATGCTCCAAGTTTTTTTCAAACTGGTTGCTTTCAATGAAGAACTAGACTCTATTTCGGAATTCACTTCCAGCTAGGGAAGTGTTGGGTCTACGCTCGTAGGGCTTTGTATGCTAAACTACGGTCTAAATACTCTGGCAGAAGATCTCATATCCTAGAGAACAACACTTCCTGGTGTCACGCAGCCCTCGTCACTATTTTTCACGCCTTGTATTTAAAGTTTTTCCTGCAGGGCAGTTCCTTAATTATTTTTTGCGACCGCTTATTTTGTTGATAATAGATAGAGGAACGGGGGAAAGAGAAGAGAGAGAAGAATGTGTGTGTGTGTGCGCGCGCGCGCGTGTGTGTGTGTGTCGACTGGCGTCAGCTCGCGCGTGTTTCAGGAATATATAGCATTGTCTTTCTGGACACGGTCGCGCGCGTTGAGCTCCACCCGAGACTAATCGCCTCCTTGTCACTATCGTACAAAACAAACTCCCACCAATTCACAATGTGAATCGGGATGTTCGCTTGACCCACCGATTTCTATCTGACGGAATCTGGATGTTCTCGTCATAATAAAGCACGTACAAAACGAATTCCCGATCGCCACGAATGTGACGCCAGCGCCGGTTCGCCGCGAGCACGAGGTGCTCTTCGGTTCATCAATCAGTGATTTAAGTTCAGTTCTTGTGTGAATTTCCAATATGATTTTGATCTCGCAATTAATTCTGGTTTTTTTCAAGCCACCACGGCTTTTTTCCCAGAAATTCGTGTTTTATTGTGATCTCCCTATTTCTTAGTGCAGTGAGAATATATCTTTCTATCAAGTCAAAAATGAATTGTCAAGTCACACGCGGCAAGGCAATCACAACAAAACATGGTGCCTCCTGTGAGGTGTGAATAAAATCACGGTCAAGTTCAAATTTTCAATTCGGGGAATCCGTTGGGGTTCAAATTTTAATCATGAAAATTTGTATTTTTGGTCGAAAATTGTTTTTTTTTCGGTAAAAAATTAAACTATTCTATTTGTCAGTTCATTATTCCAGTTGAAAATCCGTCTTTCTGGTTTAGGATTCAACTACTTCAGTTGAAATTTACAATTTCATTTGTTTCTTCATCTTTGTTGCAGAATGAAATTCTTATGCTAGGTTTGAAATTAGTTTTGTGAACTAAAAATGTTACTGTTTCATTTTTAGTTAAAATTAATTTTTTTTCTTTGAGTGCGAAATTCGACTACTTTTTTTGAACATTGTATTTGTTCTTGGAAACTTATTCTTTTTATTTGAAAATTATTCTTCTTGTTTAAATATCCGCCTTCATAATAGAAAATTGAAGTGCTCCATTTAGATATTTATTTTTTTAGTTGAAAATTCATCTTCTTGGTCTAAAATTTGACTGTTCTGATTGAAGATTCATAATGTTATTTGGAAATTACTCGCATTTGATCTGTTGTAACAAAGGATGTTTTGCGAAAAATATAAATACTTTACTTCTAGTTGACCGATGAAATTAAAAAACTTGACCGTGAAGAACCGGGAAATGACTGGCAATCCGAAATCGTCCGCCGAATCGCCACCCACAAATTATTGCATAAATTCCGAAAGGACTTATTCGATAAGTAGCAAATAGTAGGTAAATGAATTGATCAACTTTACTAGAATACCTAAGAACTTACGATAATAAATTAGTAATAACTTTTTTAATAAAATAAGATATTATCAGTTTTCTACATTCTCATTATTATCAAACTTTCCCTTTTTCTGACAATGTTTTTGATTTTAGAGATGTGAAAATTTGTAACAGTTCTTCGAAATGTTTTCCTTCTTCTACCACATTATTCAATTATTCATATTAAACTTATGGAGATTAGTTTTTCTTATTTTATTGATAAATCTTCACGAATTTAATAAAAATTATTGGATAATATTGTGAGAGAAGGATTAAAAATCCGAAGAACTGTTTCAAATTTTCGCGGGCAAGGAATGTTTCGTGGAGTTCAACCGAAGATGGCTCTGTTGGCGCAGCAAATATCTGTTCAAAAAATAAATACATGGGAGTCGTACCACAGCATGTTAGTAGTCGCTGACACCTGCTCCTGGTTGCTCTTGGTCGGTCGGACCGAACAGGCCCGTTTGGACATTGTTGGTGTTTGTTGAATCTCAGATACAGGTATGTTTCATTTGCTTATAATTTGATATTTATTATAGTTATTATTCTAAATATAGTGATAAAAAGATTGGCAACTCCAAAGTAGATGACTGACTCTCTGTACTTGTCTCCCATCTTCATTTTTCTAGAGTTGCCTAACCTCATAACTGTTTTCTAACCTTATCCTGACTATTTTCTGTCCTATATATTGACTATATAAGAAAATTAATAAAAGAAATGTCGATTTCATAACATTTTTGATTTTCTTCGAGACAAATTAGAATGATTTGGAATACGTTTGTCTTTACAATTTCGTATCTAGATACAAATTTCCGGAATTACACAATTGTTCCTAAATTTTGACATTTAAAAAAAATATTCGCTGTTATAAGAGGAAAGAGATATTAATTCATAGTTTTCGAGTGGAATTCAGTTTACTGATTACATAATATGTTTCCCAATGAGTCATTTACTCAACTAGCTTATGATGATTATGACATTGAAGGGTCACTCAGGATTATCAGATAGCTGAAGCAGTATAAGAAATTTCAATCCCGTTAAGTGTTTTAAGCGAGAATTCAATGATAGACAGTTTTGTGAAGAATTTATAAATTTTTTAAAATTATAATGTAATAAATTCCTAAATTTCAAACAATAGAGGGAATATCTCTCAATCTTACAGTAATGTTTCAATTTTTATTTTGTTTACACACTGTTGACAAAATAAAATTATTCAAATCCTTTTCTGTATTTCAAGTATGAACGTCAATTACATATTAAGCTTGAACAAAAAATAAAGAACATGTTTATTACTGGTAAGAAAATCATCTAGTTTTGGAGCTAAGAGGTCTCAGTCACACGATAGAATCTAACTTCTATATTTTCCTATTCTCCTGTGTTCCCCCTTTTTTAAAGTCCTCGTTTTCCCCTAATCTAGAAAAAACTTCCCGTTTTATTTTATAATATACGATATTTGAAAATACAATTCAAAATGAACACTCTTCAAGAAAATTCGAGGCTGGATCATTTTAAAAATGTCGAAAATGTGTAAACTAGAAACAGAAGTTATCCAATATTAAATTGTCACAGTTACAAATTCTATATTAATTTTAGAAAGCAGTATTAGAAAGGGAATACTTCAATTATAATTTAGTTGAGATTATCTAGAATTTCCAATGTGATCCAATGAAAAAATTAATAAAAAAATTGTAAGTAAATACTGTTAAAGATTACAGTGTGATTTGAAGTTATGGTATATGGAAAAAATTGGATTTTGAACACGGTAATAATATATTCGAACAATATTTCAATTGAACTGATATTCACAATCATTTTTCTATAACGAGAATGCAAACAAAAATATTAGACTTACATTTTTTGATAAGTGAATATTTTTCGGTCAGGTATTGATTCTGAAATAACCTAATGGCTGCTGGATCGATAAATTACCGGGAGTTATTTAAAACCGGAAAGTGAAAGTGAATTCATTTCCTGATTGGATTATAATTTATTTAGTTTTTGTAACATCTTCGTAATAGCAAATAATAATTATCATTTTAATATTTCAATGAACAGTTATTCTTAAAAAAAAATCAATTCTTTACTTCTTTGTATTTAATTTCCAAAATCGTAAACTCTAGACTTTCTGAACTCAATTTAACTGCATTTTACTTTCTGCTTTACAGATTCTTTGCAATATGAAAAAAATACAGAGAACGGAATTATATTCGAGATAGGGGAATGGTTGCGCCACTGTCTTGACCGACACATGAGACAAATCGGAGTTCTTAACTTCCTGAAGGTGCTGAAAGGCGAACGCTCTATTCGGATGAGTCTGAAGCTGAATTCGATCCTGTTCATATATGTAGAGGAAAACCACGAACAGATGCCTACCGAAGACGATGAAAAAGTTAGTGAGCATGGCAGTTCTAGCGGTGCCAGCTCTGGTAGCAATTCAGACACTGATAGTTTAGCGAGGGGCTTTTCACTCCGGATTCCTTGAAAACGAAACGCGCATTGCTTAACAAAGTAACACGACGTCAGACAGAATCCGTCGAATGCACACAAAATATAACGGAACCCCTGGAACCTTGCGTTTAATGACGATGAACCCGATTTTTGAGCTTCGTTGACGAACGTAAAACATTGGACAGCGAATGCCATACGTTCAGCTACGTTATGCGACGTACGTCCACGTTCGACACGCGGAATCCTACGATGCTCCGCATGGCTCCGCGGAACCCTAACTGAATCCCAACGAAAGTTGCGTAGATGCGACGAAGACTATACTCCTTCTAAAATGTGTCAAATATAATATTGAAATGTTTTTAACGAAATTTTATGAAGCAAACAAACAAATTCATGTTTTTCTTTCATTTTTACAAAAGGAATAATTTTTTGATAAAATTGTAATGTTATTTATTTATTCATTAACTTTGAAAGTGAATCTTAATTTTAAAATATTGCATTTTTTATGAATAAGGTTTCTTCCATTTTCCGATTAGGTATTGGAACAATGTAATATAATTTTCGATTATGAAAACACATGTATTTATGTGTTTACAAAACACAATCATTATATTGAAATTTTATCAAAAACTTTGCAAAAAGGATAATAATAAATAAGGTTAGCAAATAAAAAATTCATTTGTTAAAGCGAGTTGTTTAAAAAAATTATAAAGTAAATTGTATCTCAGACTGAAACTTACGATTTACATAGTTTTAAGCCTCACCCAGGGGGTCACTGATATGAAATTTAGAATAAAAATAGAAAAATTATTTGGTTTACAGGTATGTGACACTGGAAATGACCGACCAAACCAGTTCCAAGATCGAAATTTTTCTCCCATATTTAAAAATAAGAGTTTCTCAAAATTAAAAAAAAATTGGGAAAACATCAATAACCATGCAAGAGTGCCAAAGCGCAGAGTTGAAACATAAAAAAAGTTCATTATAAAATAATAAACGTTTGTAATATTTTATACTCTGTCGGTAATACCTCATGTCGGTAATTTTTTTTCTGTTAGGCGACAGGTGGCGCTAGAGATACTCCTTCATTCAGAATTGTGAATGTTTTGAGTTCTAAATAAGAAATGTTCTATTTTGTCCGCAACTACGCATGCATGAAGTATGGTTGGACATAGAAGTGCGGACTGCTTCAAAAAAGCGTCACGGCTTCAGAATAATTTGACACATCATGCAATATTTGTTTAACACATACGCATGCAAAAAGTATGGTTGACCTTTGTCCTCTAAATAATGCAATAGGAAGAGTATATTACTAAGAATGAGGTAGTGTCTATAAGTCCAAACTTAGTAAAAATAAACATAAAAGTACAGACTGCTTCAAAAAAGCGCCGGTTATTAGCATATCATTATGCATCACGCGACAAA
>WSXT02007346.1:0-14804 GCA_011762715.2 Neuroterus valhalla | reverse complement strand
ACGGCGGTTTCCACAACAATTTTCCTTTTTTCGAGCAGGGGGCGGCCTTCCCCCCCCCCCCCCCCCCCCCCTTCCTCACAAGACTTGGGAAATGGAGAAGGTGTGTGACCTAAATTATTTCTATTACTAGTCATAGGGTGCCTTCACGCCCAACACGAGATTTGGGAAACTCCCTCTCCCATTGTACGTTGTAAAGGATATCGCGTGTGGGCAACTCTGCACTTCGTACCGTAATTTCCCCATATTTTATAGAGGATTGTCAGTTGTACGGTAAAAATATACTCAACATAAACTATGTATTATCAATGGGCCTTCAACCTTTAAATAAAATTTTTTTTTGAATTTTCAATATTCACTGAGATAAACGTAAAGAAACATATTTTCTATGGGGTTTTCATGGTTTTTACAATGGAAATCAGATTTACGGGTATTTTCAATATTATAATCGTAATCAGCGCATCAAAATACTTGGTTATACAGAGTTTCAAAGAAATCAGAGGTAAGCGCTCTTCGGAACTCCACCCAAAAAAAGGTCTTAAGCTCCATATAATAGTATAGATATGTTTGGATTTCCATGTGATGGAGATCCTAGCTTGATTCAAGCTAGCACCTCCAAAAAGAATCCGATTTTTCAACGAAAGTAGTTGAGCCAAGAAAATTGGAAATGTGGACCAAAAAAGCGGAAGGAAGGCACAAAAATAACGCCAAATTCTGGTTCTCAAAAAGCTGCGTTTTCATTTGGTTCAGGTTCAAGCTTGATGAACAACTTGAAGAAATATGAATTCCCGACTATGAATTTTAAGCTAAATATCTGATTTTTGAATGAGTGGTGGGTTTTAGTTTGTTTAGTTGGTTTTTAGTAAATAAATTTCGTGCGTTCTGGTCAATTTGAATAGTGGAAGAATACCCAAAAATAAGGTAGATTAAAACATATCAATAGTGTATTTCTTTTTCAGAATAGTCTTCAGGTTATTTAAATATTCTTCGTGAAATCACTTTCTCCACTCGTAAAGAGCCCAGGAAGATATCTTAATTCTGACAGGCTTATATTTGAATATAGTGCATACTAAGTTTTTAAAATAGTTTCTATGTAATGGAAGTGTTCTCTGGAAAATTTTTTTGTACCTTGGTAGGTCCAAGAAAGCCCTGAATTCTGGCGCATCTTATTTACCGAATTCGTCAAGCATGCTCTCATAAAGATGCTGACGTCACAACCTCGATGATAGTTTCGCTTCTTCGAAAAAAGTAGAAGAGCTCAAAAACCAGCAAGGTGACCGAAAAAGGACCAAAAATACCAAACATGGCTGACACGCTCATATTCGTGTACAGTGCATATTTTATTATAGGGGAAGTTTTTTTGTCAGATGGTTGGGTTTCGAGGAAATAATCCCTGAACTTTCAAAGAGCCCTAAAAAGCTCAAAATTGTAGTGTGTTCCACTTCTCAAATGTTCCGAATCTTCTCTAGATGCAAAAAATAAAAGAGCACAGAATTGAGACATGAACGGAATATCGAATTTCCATTGTTTAGGTGCTAGCGGGACTAAACTAGATCATTAGCTTATAAGGTACATCAAAATAGATAAAACTCAAGGAGCATGATAAAAATAAGAAAAATAAGGGAAACCGCAAAGTATTTGAAAATAAATGAGAAAGTGGATCGCTAAAGTGAATCCCGAATATGAAGAGTGGAAATGCAGAAGATTGAAGAGCAACCTCATGTTTTTAAAACTGTAGGACAAAGTGATTAGAGCAGAATTTATGGAACAGTGATGAATATTCTGATTTTTCTTCCATATTTATACTATTCTCAGATATCAAGATATTTCCTCTTCTCGAGCATAGATGATAAGGAGATTATTTGTAGCTTTGGCCACGTAGGAACTTTTTATTACCAAGACACTGGTAAAAATCGGGTGTTTTTTGGAAATTGAAAAAAAAGAATGTGGATACAGTTTATGCATTGAAAACGTAATTTTCCGAATTCTTCAGAAATCACAGTTTTTGAAAAAAAGTTACTTTGCTACAATATATTTGAGTTTTCGAAATAATAGTTCATTCCATATCGCAAGGTCGGATCGTCAACTGGAATTTCCGATTCTCAACAAAAAAAGTTTGTTGTTACCCACAAAAGATGAATTCATTATCCAGAAGGACAAGTTACGAAGGAACGAAGGAAACAGTTCAATTTTTGACCAGAAAATATGATTTGTAGCAGGAGAATCAGTTTTCAACTGGATAGTTTAATCTTTCTATCAAATAGTTGTTATTTTCATAGTGTGGAGCGTATAGAGAATTGCAAATATTTCCTAACTGTTAGAAACCCCTACTTTTAAGAATATTATTGAATTAGTTTTAGTTTCCAATTGATAAAATTTTCAAATTGATTTACTTAAGGCTTTATTAGCCTTCAAGAACAAATTCTCCTTACAATGCTCGCCCTTGAGATTCTTATCTCGTATTACTTGGCTAGCATATGGAATTTCTCACTGTTTGAAAATCGGTATCACGATTCAAACTGAAAATACACGTATCATTGGAAGATAATTTTAAAAAAATTTGTAGATCTTTTTGAGATTGATATTTTTGCATGTCCAAATTTCTTTGCGCCTTGCATAGTTTCAGCGGAAATGTACATTTTAAATTCTTCAAAAAGCGTTTTCTATGGATACAATCAGAACTCCTGCTCAAGAATAGCTGGGTTACGAACTCATCTTTTCTTTCTTGACCTCGAAAAACTGTGCCGATGCAGAAATCAAAATGATCATTCTTCCGAAAGTAAACAAATCTTCAGATTACAGACTACAGAGAGGCAGAGAGGCAGACAGACTACAGGCAGACACCCTAACAAAAATCGTTGCCACGCTTGAAAAACCAGTTCCCGTACGAACACTGAGGTTGAGCACTGTTGGGCATGGTTAGTACATGGATGAGCGACCGATCGGGAAAAAACCCGTGCTCTTGCAATATTGGCAGGAGACTGGTGTCCTCCCGTATATCCAACTCAACTAACTATAGTTCTTTACGAGTAACCCTTAACCTGCAGGGATTATGGTTTATTGATAAAGTTTCATCTGACTCATAGAATCTGAGAAAGTAGAGATTTTATTATCCAGGAAAGTTGAATGTAAAAATGCTATTTCCCAAATAAAAATTTGATGAGCAATTCATCATTTTTTGTGTTTGTACGAATACATATAAGATTAGAGAAGAGTCAAATTCTTGAACGGAAGAGATTCCGAACCATAAGAGATGAATTCCCAGCTAAAAAAAAAAAAATCAAAAAACTATCATCAATTTTAACAAAACAGTGTCATTGTCATTGACGACAAAACATTTGCACTCTTGAGCCATGGAAATGAATCTCAAACCAATAGAGTTGGCCTTTCTACTATAAAAGACGAATTTATATTCCAGTAAGGATTAATTCTCAACAGATCAGTTGCATTTTTGACAAAAAGAAGATTCGTTGCCAGTGAAGAAAACTTCCAAAATATCAGGATCCTTCAGAAATGCAATTTTTCAAATCCTATTCATAAGGTTCCAAACAAGCTCGTTCATTTTTGAGATTTATTATCTCGAAGGCATGTGTGCAATGATTAGTTCACCTCGTAACACGCAGATTAGATTTGATTTCCCCTTCAACGAATATTTTGCAGTCATGATATCAAATGCGAGTTATTGGAAATTTTCCATTCGAAAATAACCGGATGCATTGTTTGACAATGACATGATTTCTTGAGCAAGTAGTTGAATTTGTGACAAACGAAACAATGTAATGCGTGAATACTACATAGATTTATCCAGATGAAGCTTCCTTCGTATATTTCATGGGTTTGAGAGATAATGCGCAATAATATATTTTTTGTAAGTAATTAAAAATTTTTCATCAGGGAAAATGAATTTTCAACTGAAAATTTTACTTTTCTAGCTGAAAGTTCGGATACTCTGGAAAAGAATGGGCTCTCGAACCAGGAAATTTGAACTCACCATAAAAGGAATATGATTTTTCTAGCAAACATTCAAATTTGTTCCAGACAAAACTATTAACTTCAGCCTGACAATTCTACGCTCCAAGCAAAAGCGAAAATTTTTCAAACAAATTTTTTATTATTTGAGCAGAAAAGAAACTATTCAAAATGGAATTAGTTTAACAACCACTACAGGGCCCACCTGGGAGCAACCGTCGTTCAGGAAAATGGCTCAATCTCCCAGTTGAACAGTGGTGAAATACACCTACGGTCACGTCTCACGAACATGAGATGAGTGACCATATGCACGACGAAATCAGAATCATGGGCCGGCAAAAACCCTCCTGTGTCTTAAGGACAGGGATCGAAGCAATTATGACTGCTCTTTACGTTCATCCAGCAAGTACCACGGCATAGTTTTAGCACCCGGGTATGGATTCAAGGTTACTAATCAGTGAAGGGGTCACACCCCCAAGAGCACCGATGATGAGAACAATTAATTTAATTGAATAACTTTGATGCTGATGTAGGTGTTATCTAAGAACTTTGTACCCCTCCTCTTTCTGGGTGTCCTTGCCTTTGATGTTTCAGTCGGCCAAGGCCGAGAATTCGTTCACGAAAATATTTCGGTTGAGCATGCCAAGGAGCTCGATCTCAGGTAATGCACAGGGGCTATTGTCGAGAAATCATAGGTCCAGTAGATTCGGCACTCCGCGTTATCAACAATAGACTCCATCCCCTCAGAGAATTTAGCAGGGAAGGGTCGCATCTAACGCCATGAGGGTGACAAAGTTGGAGCACTCTCAAGGCGGCAATGTGTCTGTGCACATACGTCGTTCATGCGTGAAAAGGACGATTCGATAGTTAACGCCATAGATGCTGGAAGAGTTTAAGATGCGCCCTGGAACCATCGCTGCAAACCTCCTGACGTAATATGCTTCTACGGTTTTTGTAGGTGAGAAACACACCGCCCCGACGCGCGAAAATGAAACTCTCTGTTCCTGAATTAACTCCAGATGATTTAAGAAAATCAAACGTTGACTCATGTAATAAGAATTAATCATTTAAGATTTTTTTAAAGTTTCCGTACATCACCTTGCCTTCATGTGTTTTAAGGAAGTATATTGTATTTATTTATTGTATGTATTATATATTGAAGGTTCAGGTCGAGAGGTCCAGCTGCCTGCCCCGCGGCTTTGTAAAGAAACGCTCCTTTCCCACTCATTTCGTGATTCTTGACCATTGCCAGGAGAGGATTCCTACCTTTGGGGGTGATATGAATAGTACAGGATAATGCGGTTGTGTAGATATTGAAGATTGAGAAGTCCGCGTCCGCCTTTACGGCGTGCGATGTATAGATACGGAAAAGACGAGTTGATATGAGTTGACAAGTGATCCTCTGAGAGATCCTCACAAAGGGTAGCATCTATTTGAACCAGATCCTGGGGCTTGAGAGGAATCTGATTGGTAATGTTTCTCCTTGTCCTAAACTTGCCCGCGTCTCCAGGGAAGCCTTTTTCAGCAGTTGGCCGTAATTTCGCTTTTGGATTTTCATCTGCGGGTTATTCTTGCAGCTGTTGAGGAAGCGTTTGGCGTACATCTCTTATTTTGCGAAAGTTTTACCAGACGGTTTCTTAACACTAGCTGAGGAAGGTGAGAGAGTTTTTGGTGTTTCTGGCATAACAGAGTGTGCAGGCGCGCCGTATAACCTCTGCGGTTAGAGACAGTACTGGCATCATAGCAACTAAGCAACTAGCAACAAGTTGATTCGTCCATTAAGAACGTCGATTGTTTTACCAGCCCGTCATCGTGTTTCGATCTAATTCAGCATTCTGAACTCTGAAACGACCAGCAATACTGGCCAAACCGTTGGCGGGTGCTTTGCGCGTTCGATCATATTGAGCCGCATTTTCATCTGGATTTGGATTTCTTGTATCTATAGTTATTTACACGAAGCTAGGTAAAGGATTGTCTACCCTCGAAATAAAGAGTAAATCTGTATACTCCATAAGGTCACCCGGTATCTTGGAGACCGTAAAGGATAACACAGCCAGGTGCTATGCAGCTTTCAGCACGGTTCTTTACGCTTGAGCTCAGGGGTTTTTACTCCGGGATAATCCCTAAACAATTGTCCGCAACTGCTTATCAGTTTCCGTAACCATATTCGGCAGAACACCTCGGCACGATGAGCCTCGAGGACGCATAAGGTAGCTCCGTTATAGGCGTATTGGTTTGATTCCGAAGAAACCAAACTGTACCGAATATATATATACATTGTATATTACTTACCGAAGAAGCCATCATAACAAAAACCACCAATATTTTTGAAGAAAACATAAAGAAGCAATCGAAACCTCAAAACACCATGATAATATGAATAGAAAAAGTGGATGTGTTGTATCATTAAATCTTTCTTTGACCCTCTTCCCCATTCTTTGCCTTTGCTAAAGCAAAGTCCGCTTAAGCAAAGTCCGTTTTAGATACTCATTGACCTCTGAGTGGTATCATGAGTCAGTTTGGCAGTTCATGTGTGAATGTTGATATGAAATAACTTCATGAAGATCCTTATTACGGGTCACCGCCTCAGATATTAAAAAGCTTACGCCTAATCGGAGAGTTATTTGACCTAATACTCGAATGATAACAAATTCCATAGGGACAGGAAATATACATCCTAATCGAGCATATATGTTCGAGAAACGAATTTATTGCAGTACAACGTACAAATGTTTGACTGTTCGATCATTCTAAAACATGTAGCTTTCATAATAATACTTTTCACAGTGACGTGTTGTAAAAGATATGTTTAAGATGCAAACACATAAAGATCATCATGTTATTTTTTATTTCTCGAATTCCAATTTCATGGTGGATTCAACAGAAATCTTTGTTGTCGACTTCTTCTATTATAGCGGAAACAACATTTTTGGTTAATCTTTCTGTGACAAAAACACGGTCGGCATACTCTCGTACAGGATGTAGAACATCAACATTGAAAGGCTCAAACTTTGAAACAGTCACATAAAATTTATTACCTTCTAATCGTACAAACATTGCCTCTGAAGGATGCCTATGTGGTGAACGACAAGTAAATAAATGTTCAGCACCAAGTAAGGCATTCGACTCATAACGTTTTTCAGTTCCTATTTGAACAAAAGCGAAAAAAGACTGATACTCGGGACGGTTATTGTGTGGTCTCATGAATTCAGGTAGGGCAGCATCCATAGGTAACGGATTCATAGGACTCCGTAATGAAAGTGCACCTTTCAATGCCAGAATAACGCTCGGCTCAGGCATCAATGAAATCGTATAATAACCTACTGTATCTGCATACAAAAAATATATAATTAGCAAGTTCTTCCGAGCCAGTAACATCAACATTCAAGGATTTCATCATCGTTTTATGGTACGTAAAATATATCACAGTTAAAAATGCAGTAGCGTAACAAAAAGGCAGAGAATCCTCAGATTCAAGTTGTCACGTATCGGGATATTCCTTTCATAAATTTATTAAATCGATTATTCTTTTAAAGATTCCGAAACAAAATGAAGAGTCATTCCTTTTCGTGGGAAATTCCTCTTCCCGTTTGAAATTTTGACAATGTGAGTGGAATCATTCTCCTTTCATAACTGAAACTCTTGTTTCTGTAGAATTGAACTGCAATGATAAAAATTCGCCTTTTTGATCTAGATGGGATCCTATTATTGATAGAAATAAATAATTTTTCGGTAGAGAATTATTCATCTAAGTTAAAAATCGAATTATTTCCCAGAAAAGTTTTTTTTTTGTCAGGAATGATTCCGCGATTTAACATCCACTTATCCGCTCATTTTTAGTCAAATTTATCTTATTTATTAAATTCAACTATTGAGTCGAGTTATCATTTATTTGTTTGAAACTTAAGTTTCTCTTTTGATAACCTCAACAATTTTGATAAGGTTTTTGATTCTCCATTGATTTTGAATTCACTGCATAGAGATGATTTCCCAAACCTCAAAATTCACTTTGAACCAAAGTTATTGATTTTATACAGAAAAGGACAAATTTTCAAAGCATCTTCAATCTTTGAACCAAATTGCTGAACTAAATCAAGAAATCACGAATTAGAGAGAGAGAGTCTGTATTCTACAAAAAAAAATCGCTTCTCGTACCAAAAATGCTTCAAGTCGGTGATATTGATCAAATCAATACGAAAAGCCGATTTTTCTAATAGACAGCCAACTCCTAAACCAAGAATAAGATTTTCCAGTATCATACTCAAACCTTCAAGTAAATAATCAAATTCTCAACCAAATATATAGATCTTGAACCTAAATAGAT
This sequence comes from Neuroterus valhalla, assembly GCA_011762715.2. Classification (NCBI taxonomy): domain Eukaryota; kingdom Metazoa; phylum Arthropoda; class Insecta; order Hymenoptera; family Cynipidae; genus Neuroterus; species Neuroterus valhalla. The sequence continues at coordinate 6,514 of WSXT02007346.1, read as the reverse complement.
TTTAAGTAATACAATTTGTAATAACGCGTAGTTACGCTACCGTATATTTATATTCTCATACTAAATTGAAGATTCAGATCAGTGATTTGAGCACGTGGATATCTCTGGAATGCGCAGTAGCGATTGGGGTGATTTTCTAGATCGGAACATTGGTTTACATAAGCTGAGAATTAGCAAGAATCAAGACTGCGCATGTCATAGATATCCGTGCCCATGCATCACTGCTTAAGGTAGTAGACGAACCCGAGATCAACTGATGCAACTCTTGAGGTGATAAACGGCTCTGTGAACTCCATTCTGTAAGAAAACAAAAAAACAAAAATTACATAACGCATTTTCGTGGCACAAATGCAAAAAAATGCTTTTTCGTTGTGATCGTTGAGCGTAAAGGGAGATGCTTTTTACAAATTACGTGCATCAAATTATCCTTGCCGCATAAGCAGATCTCAAATTCTATTAATTTCTCTCAAAGCTACCAGGCGGAAGAATTTTTGTCCTAGAAAGGCTATGGTAAAACAAGATGAAGTGACGCAAGATGTAGCCATTTTGACAGTTATTCGGAAAGCTGTCATCAGTGTCCTGCGTTGCTCACAGTTTCTCAGATATTGTGCGTAAGTGCTTGATTATATTTTGATCGAGTTGAGCAGAAATGGATGCATTGGAGCGCTTTCCAGCACGATCAAAAACTAGATCAAGAGTTAGGTGTTCCATTGGAAACAGCGTCATCAGACGATATCTGTGGAAAAATCTATTCCTAATAGATTTAAAAATATCAATGTCGAAATGGTAATCTTCTATTGGTAACACAGTTTAATGCGCATGAACAAAGATCGTTCCGAAGGTGATGTGTTGAGAATCTTAGTTTTCCATTTCCTTAACAGACATACATATATAACCACTCGTAGAAGTTTGCTGCTCTGGATTGAATGTATTAGCCTTGATGCAGCACATCACTAGCACACCAGTTCACTGGAGGTGAACAGAGAGTATACTTTCGGGGAACTGCCGTGGACACGGATTATCAAGCGAATACACTGATCATGGGAAGAATTGCATCTAATTCACCGAATCCATCAAGTCTGCTCTAATGAAGATGCTGGCATCATACCCCCATGATAGTTTCTGATCTTGAAAAATTAGGAGAGATAATAAACCGGCAGGGTGCCCGCCAAAGGCTCAAAAAAGGCCCGAAAATATCCCGCATGTCTGACATGCACATATTCGGGTATAGTGCATATTTTCTTATAGTGGTAGTTATTTTTTCGAAAGGGTGGGTTTCGGAAAATTATTTCCTGCACATGCAAAGAGCCCCAAAAAGCTCAAAATTCTGGTGTTTTTCATTTCTCAAATGTTCCAAATTTGTTATAGTTGAAAAAAAGAGAGCACGAAATTCAGACATAAACGGAATATCGAATTTTCATTGTTAAGGTGCTAGCGGAACGGAATTGGATTTGAGGAACGTGGAAGAACAAGAATGAGAGGCATAAGTTGGGAGGAACAGATGCGAAACAGAGAAAGGAATTCATATAGAAGCATAAGGTAAGCTTATAAGGTACAAGAAAATAGATTGAACTCGAGAAAAATGAAGAAAAGAATAAAATAAATGAAACCGCAAAGTTTTTGAAAATGATCGAGAAAGTGGATCGCCAAAAGCAATCCCAAATATGAAAAGTAACAATGCAGAAGATTAAAATAAGAAGTGTAGTAGAGAAAAAACAGAGGTAAATACAGAAAGGATAAATGGCAACTTTCAGAATACTTACCAATCGAATTGAGAACAACGACCAAGGTTACGACGAGATTATAGAGCAACCTCATGTTTCTCAAACTGTAGGAAAAACTGATCAGAGCAGAATTTATGGAACAGTGATAAATATTCTGATTTTCTTCAATATTTATACTATTCTCAGATATCAAGATATTTCCTCTTCTCGAGCGAGGATGATAAGGAGATTATTTGTAGCCTTGGTGATGTGGAAACTTTTATCACCAAGCCGCTGGAAGAAGTCAATTATATAATGGAAATTTCGGAAAATAGGAACATGGATATAGCTTATGCATTGAAAATGTAATTTTCCGAATTCTCCAGAAATCACAGTTCTGGGAAAAAGTTACTTTGCTACAATATAGTTGATTTTTCGAATTAATAGCTCATTTCTGACCAAAAAGTCGAACCCTCAACTAGAATTCAAATTTCTAACAAATAAAAGTTTGTTGTTAACCACAAAAGATGAATTCTTCATCCAGTAGGACGAATTTCAAAGGAAACAGTTGAATTTTTGATTTACTTGATTTACCTAAGGCTCTATCGGCCTTCAAGAATACATTATTATTACAGTGCTTGCCCTTGAGATTCTTATCTCGCATAACTTGTCTGGCAAATGGATTTCTTCACTGTTTGAAAATCGTTATCACGATTGAAACGAAAAATATACGTCTCATTGGAAGATTATCCAAATAAAATTTGTAGAATTTTTTGAAATTGATATTTTTGCATGTCCAAATTTCTTTGCACCTTGCATAGTTCGAGCGGGAATATGCATCTAAAATTCTTCAAAAAGCGTTTTCTATGGATACAAACCAATTTTAAAAAACTATCGCCAATTTTGTAAAAACGGTGTCATTGTCATTGACGACAAAATATTTGCACTCTTGAGCCATGGAAATGAATCTCAAACCAATAGAGTTGACCTTTATACTATTAAAGATGAATTCATAGTCCAGCAAGGATCATTTTTTAAAAGGACAGTTGCATTTTCGACGGAAAGAGATTCGCTGCCGGTGAAGAAGAACTTCTAAAATATGAGGATCCTTCAGAAATGTAATTTTCCGAATCGTATTCGAAAGGTTTCACACAAGCTCGTTTGTTTTTGGGATTTATCATCTCCAAGGCACGTGTTTAATTATTATTTAACCTCGAAATACGCAGATGAGATTCGATATGTCCTTAAACAAATATTTTGTAGTCATAGTTTGACAATAACATGAATTCTTGAGCAAGTAGTCAAATTTGTGACGCACGAAACAATGTAATGCGTGAATACTACATAGTTTTAATCAGATTAAATTCCCTTCGTATATTTCATGGATTTGAGAGATAATGCAAAATATAATATTTATTATAAGTCATCAAAAATTTTTCATCAGGGAAAATGAATTTCCAACAGAAGATTTTACTTTTCAAGCTGAAATTACGTATGCTCTGAAAGAGAATAGGCTCTCTAACCTGAAAATTCCAACACAAAGATAGGAATATAATTTTTCTAGCAAACAGTCAAATTTGTACGAGACAAAACTATTTACTTCAACCTGACAATTCTGCGCTCCAAGCAACAGCGAAAATTTTTCAACAAAATTTTTGATTATTTGAGCAAAACACGACAAAATCACAATCAGGGGTCGGCGAACCCCTCCTGTGTCTTAAGGACACGGAGCGACCAAAGTATGACTGCTCTCTGCATTCATCCAGCAAGTACGACGGCATGTTTTTGGCATACGAGTATGGATTCAAGGTTACTAATCAGTGAGGTGGTCGCACCTCCAAGAGCACTGATGATGCGAACAATTATTATAACCGAATATCTTTGTACCTCTCCTCTTTCTCCGTTTCCTCGCCTTTAATGTTTTAGTCAGCCATGGCCCAGAATTCGTTCAAGAACATATTTTGGTTACGTTTGTCAAGGAGCGCGATGTCAGGTGTTTGACAGGGGCTATTGTTGAGAAATCATCGTTCCAGTAGATTCGGCACTGTGCGTTATAAGCAATAGACTCTAACCCCCTCAGAGCGTTCAGTATTGAAGGTTTGCGGACAACGTTATGGGGGGGACAAAGTTGAAGCACTTTGAAGGCCGCGATGTGTCTGTGCACATACGTCGTTCATGCTTAAGAAGGACAATTCGATAGTATATGTCATAGGTGCTCAGAGAGTTTGAGGATGTACTCTAATTACAGTCAATCTCAACATTCGATAATTTTTATGATGATTCATATAATTGACGGGAATGTATCTATTAATAATTGCTGCTTATTCTGAAGGAGGCTTTTAATGTGAAATAGACTGAGGGGTCAGAATCCGATTTATCTGTCAATTTTATAAAAAAACCTAAGTACGTTTCGACTTGATTGCGGGTTTTCTTCGAAGGTAGTAAATAACCTGAGTCGAATTAAAGTAATATTGAAATAATAAAATGGCCTAGAATTTGGAATACAAATTATGTAAAAAAACAAAAAATTCGTTACCTGTGATGGGAAAGAGTTTGAAAATATGGATATGTTTTTTTGGAGCGGACAAACATTAGTTTCCATTTAGATATTTGGTGGTCAGTATTTCATATCAATTTAATTTGACGTAGGTTATTTACTACCTTTGAGGTAGACCTACAATCAGTTCGAAACGTACGTAGGATTTTTATAAAATTGACAAATAAATTGGATTCTGACACCTGAATCTATTTCTTATTAGTAGACCGTTTGACCAAACAAATTACATGATAAACTTCTTTCATGAAGGATTTAAGGTTTCCACGATGATCCATTATGAAAATGTAGTTGTTTCGGGTTTCGATCGTGTACAAACTACAAATGTTGTCGACGTCTCGCGAACGTTACAGCTCGCATCTTCAGGACTGACCTAAAACTGAGGTTTCAGGTTATGATGCTATATTATATGTGCTCTCAACAATGCTTGTGATTGGTCAATGACCCCACTGTGGGGATTGGTCGAACCTGATTGGCCAATCAATTCTTTTTCGAAAAACCAGGAGGACGGAAAGCCAAATCGGATGGGTATGGTATCCATTGTCCCTATTCATGTTGTTAGGGTGTCAAAGGATTTCGATTGCTTCTCTATATCTTCTTGGAAAAATGTTGTTTGTCTTTGCGATGATGGTCGCTTTGTCAAATGAAATACTATGTCCTGTCTCGACGTGATGTTCATCTAGTGCTGATTGCGTGAAATAATTCAGCCTGACTTTACTTCCATGTTCTTTTATACGTTGGCTTACCGCTCTCCCGGTTTCTCCAATATATACTTTGCCACAAGAGCAAGGGATTTTATAAACGCCTGGATCACTGAATGGTGCCTTTTTGTCTTTCGGATTGTTTAGAAGTTGCCCTATTTTTGCAGGTGGTTTAAATATGGTTTGGATGTTGTGTTTGTTGAGAATTCTTCCTATTTGTTCTGTGATACCTTTGATGTAGGGTAGGATGGTAGTGGCTTTTTCCTCTCTTTCTTTAGTTGGCTGTGATAACTTGTTTTTTCCGGTGTATTTTCTGATTGCTCTATCAATCTCTTTCTTCTTGTTATTATTTTGCATTATGGTTTCTTTAACAATTAGTAATTCCTCCTCAAACTTGACAAAAAAAGAAAGAATAGCAATCAAAGAACTCAACCAGAATAAAGACATCATAATATTACCTGCAGATAAAGGAAACACTACAGTAGTAATAAATAAAGCAGATTACGACGACAAAATCAAGGACATTTAACTGACGATACGTACAAGAAAACTGAAAAAAAACCCAATTAGAACAATAGTCAACAAAACGAAAACCCTCCTAAAGGACTCTAAACTCGACAAAGAAATAATATCCAAATTGATGACAACCAATCCTATTTCTCCAAGACTTTACGGACTCCCAAAAATCCACAAAAACAACTCACACTCACGTTCAAAATTCTTCTGACTTCATCAAAAATATACAACGGGTTCACATTCAACCACAGGACATCCTCGTGAGTCACGGAATTACCAATCCCTGATACAATCGAAATCATCAAATCCTTCGCTAACTTTCCCTCTGATCTTATCCCATTGATAGAACACTGCCTCAACAATACTTACTTCTCCTTTAACAACCAATTCTACGAATAAACTTCAGGAGCAGCAATGGGATCTCCAATTTCACCCGTAATAGCTAACATCTTCATGGAACATCTAGAAACTAAAATATTCAGCCAATCCAAGCTCACACCAGAGTTCTGGTGCCTTTACGTTGACGATACTTTTGTAGTCTGGGGACATGGATTAGATGAACTACACAAATTTTCCGATTTCATTAACCAATTACGTCTTAATATCTAGTTTACCACGGAAATTGGACAAAACGGAAAATTGCCTTTCTTGGATGTTCTAGTTCACAAAACATCTGACAACACATTGAGACATGAAGTTTACAGGAAATCTACCCACACATCGAGATACTTCCATGCCTCCTCTCATCACCACCCATCCCAAAAGCAGTCAGTCATCAACTCCCTCGTTCACAGAGCTGTATCAATAACAGAAAAAGATAACTTACGAAAGGAATAACTAATTGTCAAAGAAACCCTAATGCAAAATAATAACAAGAAGAGAGAAATTGATAGAGCAATCAGAAAATTAACCGGAAAAAACAAGTTATCACAAACAACTAAAGAAAGAGAGGAAAAAGCCACCACCATCCTACCCTACATCAAAGGTATCACAGAACAAATAGGAAGAATTCTCAACAAACACAACATCCAAACCATATT
>WSXT02007335.1:0-11411 GCA_011762715.2 Neuroterus valhalla | reverse complement strand
GTTACTTTTCAATTGATGTTGAAAGATTCAAGTTGGAGTCCAACAAAGGTTTTCCGCCAAATTTTTGCTAAAATTTTACTTCATATGATGAGACTATTGCAGGTGTAACTTCCCATTCGAAATTCAAAAATTGTAGTATGGATCCAAGGAATGGTTTTTGCTAAAATTTTACTTCATATGCTGGGACTTATGTATTATGTGTTACTTTTCAATTGATGTCGCAAAATTCAAGTTGCAATCCAACATAGGTTTTCTGCTAAATTTTTGCTCAAATTTTACTCCATATGGTGGCACTTATGTATTAGGTGTTACTTTCCAATTGATGTTGCAAATTTCAAGTGGGATTCCAACAATGGTTTGTTGATACATTTTTGCTAAAATTTTACTCCATATGATGGGACTATTGTAGGTGTAACTTCCCAATCGAAGTTGAAAAATTGTAGTATGGATCGAACAATGGGTTTTCGCTAAATTTTTGCTAAAATTTTACTCCATATGGTGGGACTATTGAAGGTGCATGTAACTTCCCAATCGAAGTTGAAAAATTTCAGCATGGATCCAACCATGGGTTCTTGCTAATATTAGGTGTTACTTTTCAATTGATGCTGCAAATTTCAAGTGGGATTCCAACAATGGGTTCTTGCTAAATTGTAGGTAAAATTTTACTCCATATGGTGAGAATATTGCAGGTGTAACATCCCATTCAAAGTGAAAAAATTTCAGTATGGATAAAATAATTTGCCTTTGCTAAATTTTTGCTGAAATTCTACTTTATATGGTGTGATTAATGTATTAGGTTTTACTTTCCAATTAATGTTGCAAATTTCAAGTTGGAATCCAACAATGGTTTTTTCTTGCTAAAATTTTACTCCATATGATGGGACTATTGTAGGTGTAACTTTCCATTCGAAGTTGAAGAATTGAAGTATGGATCCAACAATGGTTTTTTGCTCTAAACGGTACTACATTCACTCAAAAAAAGAAAAACAAATTATAACCTTATATACGATAGATAATTGTGATATTCTTGCTACTAGTTAAAGATTTAATAAATTGGGAATAAAAATGTTGAATTTTTTTTTAAAGTAAGAAACGTAGATAAAATATTTGAATATTAGGAAATTCAACTCAATCGTTAGGAGAAATAATCACATAAAGTTTGAATGAAATCTTGGCAGTCAGATAACGCTATACCAACAAAAATTCTGTTTTTTTAAATTCTTAGTTTGAACTGTTATCAAATGCTGATATGTCATAGTTTGTTTAATCAAAGAGGATAGAAAAACAAAATCATTGGAGAATGATCTCTTTTGAAACTTTGAACATAATTCAGCTAAAAGTAATTTTTTGATCTAAACTTATCTCTGCCGAGAAAAATAACTAAGTTTTTCCCAAAACCGTGGTTAGTTATAAGGCGAATATTGCGATTAAATATATTAACAAACTTTTTGTATAAGTATCCCATACAACTTCCTAAAATGAATTCGAAAAAGTCATTTTTGACTTAATGCAACTTAGCAAGATTATATTAAACCATCTTTGTTCCATGCCCAGCAAGTTTTAGGAATCATTTGACTTATAAATTTATTCCTGTCAAGTTTGATATCGACCAAAATGACTTTTCATATCATTTTTTGTATATTTGTAATTGGGGCGCTAAATTATTCCAAATCTAATCACACTACCTGGCAAAAGTTTGGGTTCATTTACTTTATTTTTTATTTCACATCAACCACAGTGAACACATTCAGGATTCAACCATTTAAAAAAATACTGAAAGATCTTTGTGAAGCTTATCATATTTTGTTTGAAACATGATTATTCTATTGTGAACAATGCATAGTAAGAAAATTCATAATTTATGATTCAAATTTTAAAATCGATTTTTCTACACATTGTTATCCTCACTAGCCTACATCCTCCCAATTGAATTCAGTGATGGATCAGTCACTTAATCGAATATACAAGAATTCTCACTGATCCGCGATGCGACCTTACTAATTTTATTAGCCAGAAATAACTTACGTATTTTTATCCTGTGTTTGTGTCAACAATGCTCTTTTTACAATAACTTGAAAACAAGTAGAACTCCAATTATGCCATTTGGAAAGGCCTTTGAAATATGGAGTAGTCTCAAATAATAACAATCATTTATTGAGTTCAGAGCCGCATCTGATTTGTCGCATTTTGATTATATCAGAGGACAATCAATTTTTCACGTAGAGTTTAGTGAAAAACATTCTTTTTGAACGAAAAAGTTAGAGTTTTTTCGTTAAGAGGACGTGACTATGACGAAAAATAAATTCTTGAAACTTATAATCTTGACTTAAATTAACTTAAATCTTTTTTCTCGCAGAATTGTCTTCATACGAGCACATGCAGTTGTCGACACTTGGTGACTTCCCCCACCAGAAGATTTTCTTTTCTGCAAACCAGGATCGCAATTTATCGCAATCAGGACTACTCATCATCTATTTCTACACGATATTTTTTGGATTGGATGTAAGGACATTAATGGTCGAGTTCACGAATTGTATGATCCAGCACCGGCACGTGATGTTGTCATACATGAACAAGCAAGATTTAGCCCTGCAGGACAACATGTTTCATCTTATCGACAAGTTGAGCGCTGGGGTGTAGGTTCATATGTCGGCCATGGTCCTCGTGAAAAATCCGATTGAAATTAAATGTATCATTCGAAAGATGTCAATTCCATCCCAATATTCAATATTATTTCTATAGAAACCTAATGATTTTTACCGAATAATGATAATAAACGAATCATGAACCTACATATTTATTACATTTATTCCTTAACTCCTATTGCTCAACCTAAAATCCCATGCATAGCCTAATTTAAACCTGAAAACTTGGAGAATTGTCCGCGGAGGAAATTTTGAATTTGTATCTTTTATAATCTAACGCAGATAAAGTTTTGTTTTCAGTCCAAACATAATAGTAACCATACGTTTTGAATTTTACAAGAGTTCAACCTGACACTTCTAGTCAAGAGTTGCATATGAAATATTTGTCGACAGCAGAGTATATAGGTATATATTAATATATTTATTTGTGCATAGTTTGAACTTGATGCCTAAATTTATGGAACCAAGCATGTTAAAATCCCAGGTTTGATAAAATTATTGACAAAATATACGAATTTTCATATTCGACTTATTCTCGTGGTTGTTTAATGATATCTTTGCGGATGATTTCTGAAACTACGATCAATTTTGCAATTGTTGCAGAATAAGTGTCGAATGATAGCTCACAATCAGCGCTAATGATTTGGGGTTCAATAGAAATTAGGTAGCATACATGTGACTCCGCAGAGGTCTAGCATGAAATGAAAACAGCACGCAGCACGATACGCACGAAAGCTCAGAGCTGTTGCATGTGACAGGGAACTCCCTTAAAACCTGCTCAAGAATTCAAAGAATTAAATACTGTTAACACTAAGAAAAGGATGAATTTCTTGAATAATATGAGATTTATAGATATTGAAGATTGTGGTACAATGAAATACTAGATACAATACGATGATTCGCTCCAAGTACGTGTAAGCCGTCAAATTAGCAACTCCGTAGAAAGAGACAACTTCTCTGCCTTGTATCTTTTGAACGGTGTAAGCTTGAACACTAATTTCTTCTATATCTTTTCCTGATTATCTTGACAACCGTCGTTGGATCAGGCATTATGAAATGCATCGAAATCATTATTGATTTTTATTGAAATTTTTTTACAGCTTCTTTCCCCTGAAAATAACATACCTCATTCCATGAGCACATAGGTCACATTTTGTTGACCAGTGTTATTTATAGACACTCAAGTCTCAGACCAAAATACGGAGCCCTAATCCATAGAAGTAACTAGTTTATAGAAGAAACATAAATCAGATTCGGATCACTCAAAATAAATTGCTCAGACTTATCCAAGAATCTCCCAAATATACCAAGAACTCTGTCCTTTACAGATAATTTCAATTGCCGTACATTTCAGGGTACGTAACAGAAACCGCTACGAGATTCTATGAAACTGCATAATTATCACCTTTTGAACATATTTCTGATCCAGGACAATATGATTATGATCTCCTTTGCAATCATGCGACGCCCAAAGACTTACTCATGAAATAAGTCATCCAGGCCGGAGACGGGAGTTAACACGGTGCGGAGATCGCTTTCAACGCCGCATCGGCCTGCCTCTCCTTGTCTGCTAATAAGTGAGTGAAAGAAATTGGCTAAGATGTTTCGGTCACGTTGAGAGAATGAATGCAGAACAACTAACAAAGCAAGCCTATTGATGTAGAGTGAATACTAACGTGCCCAGATGAAGACCAAAGAAGGAATGGATGAAATGTGTGAATAAGACTTTAAAGAAGAGAAATATAGAAAACCGTACAAACACAAGAGCTTCTAAGAAAATATGCATGGATATAAAATAAGCAAAAGATCTATGCCTGGATAAGGATTATGGAGAGCTATCGCGTATAAGAAAAAGAGTAAAGCTTGAAATTATCAATCTTGAATGCTGTTCGGCCCGTGTAAAGATGTCACTTAGTGGATTATTGCAATGACTTTTCAAAACTCTTCACATGGGGTGTTTGCTAGAGAGATCAGTGAGCGACTTGTTTTGGTGATATCTGACGCAGGATGAGTGTGACGTTTGAGAACAGAAAAAAGCTGGACTTATTGTAAAAAGACTTATTGCGAAGACAGCTACGATTTGAGAACAAAGTTCGTGGAAAAGTATCCTCAGATACAGAGAAATTCAGTAGAGGATCTCATAACTAAGGTAGAGGCGGGAGATGGAAGTCGTAGGGGAAACATCGACAATGAACATCAGTCAGATGAAGCTGTATAAGATCAATCCAAGACTGACAAGGTGATACAACGCCATCTCGTTGATGATGTTCCTGCTCAACTCCTTGATGCTCCAGTACCACTACATCTTCCAAAAGCAGACGGCTCAATTAAGCCGCAGGCTGTAATAGAGATTCAAGGACCAAGAAGGCGATTGGAATGGACATAACATATGAACAAATATGTCATGAACCTCTATTTCGTGGCACAAAATAATGGACAGAGTGTAAGAAGAGAACATCATTGTCTCTCTTCAACTGAGTATCTGCATCTAGCCACATGAATAGAGGAACAGAATCAAGCAGATCAAAAACGCTCAATATCTATTAACAGATTGCTCTTGATGGACTTTCGAGGTCCACTAGAACTACATCCGGACATAAACGTTTACGTTGATTCGAACTGCAAAATCCCAGAAACACCACAGTACCTTGAAAGGAATTTCTGTCGAGCTCTTCCAGAATGCAGGAATATGGAACCAACGAAAAGGCATTCTCCGCCAAATATATGTTCATCACGAAGGATCTGCATGCATTGATAGGATACCTCAGGAGCAATGTTTCGCCTTTGCATTCGTATGCCGAATTATCAGTGTTGAGGGTGCGAAATTATGCGATTGGGTAAGTCGATAGAATAAAAGGTCGTGCAACTAGGCCTACTGATGCATTCCTTTCCCCAAGGCGGGAACAATACCTACCACGGTAAATCAAGTGGGATATAGATGTTAGCAAAGTAAGGAGAGAATTGGGTCGATTGACCCAATATAAGAGAGACAACAGAACCAGAAAGCTGATACGCCATCTTATTGATATCATCGGACCTTGGAACATCGATACACTGACACTGATGTCATTAGATGAGATTATAATTTTTCAGTGGTAGAGACTTGATGTTCTCACTGATAGACTGCGTCGATACGACAAGAATAGGGCAAGATGGCAGCAGAATTACACTTTTCAGGCAGGTGAGAGAGAGAGTTCTGTCGTGGACTAAGTGAAGAGTAAAATATGCAGCTGAACACTGAAGTTCCTCAAATGGAAGACATAGCTGACTGTTGGTCAGGTATTTAGGGACAAAATAACAGGAGCAATTGAGGTGCTGCCTTATTTCAAATAGAGAAGGTAAGAGCAAGCGCAAACCCTGTAAAAGAGCCTACTGTCATCACAGACTCAGACGTTTCAGCGGTTTTGGAAAGATCTAATAATTGGGAAGTTCCAGTTCCAGACATGGTGCACAAATTCTGGTACAAGTACCTTACGAATGTGCACACTGCATTGGCAAGGTGTTTCCAGAGAGTGTAAAACATCCTAATCCAAAACCGACATTAATCCTCAAAGGAACTACGTATACGTTGCCTGAAAAAATAGACGCTCGAAATATATCTGTATTTCGACCAATAGTCTGCCTTCCAATGGTTTATAAGTGTCTCATAGCTGTCATTGCAGATACGGTTTACCACCATTGTGACGAGAACAACATCCTAACTGAATAAAAATAATGATGTTGCAAGAACTCACGAGGCAGTAAAGATTTAGTTACCATTGACGCTGTGACCATGACGCAAGCTAAAAAAGATCAAAGAAACTTGCGCATAGCTCACATTACTATGAGCGAGCGTTTCCTTCGGTACCACATGATTATTAGGTTACAGATTCAGAAAGTGGCAAGATCTGCCCACGCATCATAGACCTTGTAGGTCGTGCGATGATGCTCTGGGAAACACAAATCAATTACTTTTATCATGGACAACCGAAGACAACTAGACCCATTTGTATTATGACGGGTATCTTTCAAGGAGGCATTAGGTCGTTAAGTGCATTATGGTGCTGTTAATCGTTGAATCTATTGAGCCAAACCTTGAAAAGCATGTCTCATAGATTCAGAATACATGATGAAGAAAAAGGTCATCCAGCTCATCATGGATGGCCGGAAGCTGTACGCAACTTCAAACCAGAAACTGCAGCAAGTAATCAATGTCACAAGTCAGTTTGCAAATGGTATCCACATGGAGTTTTGAGAAGATGGATGTAGAATAGTGCATTTCAATCGAGGAGAATAAAGAATCGGAAAAGTAAAGATGGAAAATGACGTTCATATAGAGGCAATGGTTGAGGTTGAGTCAGAGAAATATCTGGGTATTCTTGAGACTGAGGGTATGAAGCATACACTGGTTGACAAGATCCTATTGACTGCTTCCACTGCAAGATTCGGAATGGTTTTCAAGAGTTCTCTCAACTCTTCTAACAAAATTAGGAAGATCAAAACCTACCCTATTCATGTTCTCGTGTACTCTTTTGGGCTCATAAAGTGGTCAAACACTGACCTTTGAGGATAAACAGAACCATACGCGTTATTACACGCCCTGCTACTTGTCTTCAGCAGTCGATATAAAAAAGCCATCCACTACAAGAAACTCGGAACGTTAGATCAATATGAAGTGGATGAAGAGGCACCTAATACTTGGTTGATAAAGGGTGTCCTGTTTCCTGAAACGGGGGGATTATGTGGAGATACCAACGAATCCATCATGCAAATTATTGATGACTGTCGCCTAATGGCTCAGGGAGAGTACACGCACAGGCATAATGATGTAGCGGGCATCATACTTCAACAACTTGCCCTAAACCTAGGACTCTTAACGGAATAAATGGCTTTCTGCAGATACATTCCAGTTCCTGTTTCGGACGAGAACTGCATCTTATACTGGTATATTACTATCCAGACGGATCATTTATCCGAGGTAATCGACCCGACATTGTTATGCGCGCGCGGAAAATACTATTTCATTGACATTGCTTGCCCACTTATCCGAAATTTGCAGGCAGCCTATACATCAAGATCCATAAGTATAAGGAGCTGAGGCATGTAGTGAAGACGATGTAGAGGAATGTGAAATATGCATCCATTCATCCTATCGTGATATCGGCTATAGGCAATGTACACGCAAGGTGCACTGAACATCACGAACGCCTAGGAATCAGCAAGGTACTCACAGAGGCTCAAAAAGCGGTTTCATTGAACACTTGTCACATTGTAAAGAATTTCTTTCTACATCAGGAAGTTTGCGATTAAAACTCTTCGGAGTAACAATTGGTAGCTCTGGACAGGCATCCAAGGGTAACGAAAGTTACCTTCAACACACTCAGCTACTGTGTAATGACAACATCGTAACGAGAAAAACTTTGCACTACACAATAACCTAATATTGTGCCTGCCAAGAAAAAGGGAAACATATTTCATACTTTATATTCAAATTTTGGATTTTTAACATCGTGACTTTATCTAGCACTTGAATTAGTCCATGGCTGGTGATGAAAACCTAGTGAGAGAACCCGAGATTAACTCTTGAATCGCGTTTCGTTTCGCGCCACCTTCCTAATCTTTCAGGATTAAATACAAGTATCGAGCATCTTGAAGATATTTTCAATTACCTTGAAATAAGAATATGGAGGTAATTTTGGTTATCATCATACTTTGGAGATAACTAAAGTATGGATTAGTTTCATTCATCTCCGATTGCGACTCGCAGATCAAGTATAGATTGAAGCATCGGATGATTGTGAAATATTTTATTTATTTTAACATTATATCATTTTATATAACACTGTTCTACAGTTGTTTTGTTCCCCTAGATATAAGACTGATTTTGCATATATTTATGTTCTCCATTCATGGAACTATCGATGTTTTCGCAAGCTTCGCTCTGGTTTCCTTTTAAATCTCTATTTTCATTTTACATTAGAAAAACTGGAAAACAAGAAACCAATGTCAGATTTATCTATAATGTCAGTTTTGTTTTGAGAAATTATGATACATCGAAGTAAATAGAGAGGAGAATGTCGAAAACAAATGTTATATTTCCATAAGACGCTTTCTATAAGCTTTTCTTTTACAATTATTCAGGGGACAATTTCTTTTCAAGGACCAGCAGTAATCTGCAATCATGTGACAATATTATCGACCCTGATACTTTCCCTCCATTAATTTCAGATCACGGTGGATACGCTCTTTCTGTTCTTTACTATGATCTCTTAAATCATCCGAAAATTCATCCAGATGATTGTGGAGATAGTGTAACTTGATTCTCATATTTGTTCCTAGATTCTAAAAGTTTGTCAGCATATTTTGTACAATTTCTTCATAATTTGGTGCTTTATGGTTACCTAGGGAATTTTCGTCTACCAACACAAAACTTTTCCAAGCTTTACTTTCCAGAACAGTCATAACTGCAACAAAATCTGTGTCTTTCATCAATTTCCGTATTTGAGAAATTTTCTACAAATGTAATTAAAACCATCTCCTTCCTTGTCCAACGCTTTTACAAATTGTTTTATCATCCCTGAGTTATTATGTAATAGTGGAAGTATGGTGTAAGCCTGATCTGGGGAAATAAATTTTAATACTAACAAGCCGATAATTGTTCAACATCTAAGATATGTAAAAATCATTGAAACAAGAGCACATTCAGTACTTTCAAGAATATATTCGTAATTTCTGCACTTAAAAATATACAAATTTGCAGAGATATCCAGGGCAACAAAATAAAAGAATTCTTGCCTCTCAGACATAAAAAATTCGCTTTTTTTAGTCCGTATTGCGACCGTAAAAATGGCACTTTCTGAGGCGGTACTACTGCGCATGCGCAGCCCTTTTTTCGGCTATTAGCTGCCTAAAAATGAGCTCACGTGATTCAAGATGGTGGCGCGGTAGCAAACGTAGCAAACAAGTGCCGTGTTCACAGTTGTGTGTGTGTGTGTGTGTGTGTGTGATAAATGACATTTCTTCCTTTCGTTCGTATTCATATATATAAATGTCAGTTAGGTAACTACATTCACGTGACTAAAAAACGCTCATTTTTTATATTTCCGAGGCAAAAAGTATCGTGAGCGGCACGGCCTCACAATGTACAATTTTTTGTAGAGATGTGTAATATAAATATAATAAGCTTGAGGATGTAAAGCGTGACGCAGATGCTGTATAACGATACATTATATGCGATGTATTATATGCGTATCTCTATTATTTATTTCCATATAAATATGATTGAGACGCTAATATAATTGTGAAGATTTAATTAGAATTTTGACTTTCTGGACCACAAATTCTAATAAATGTGCATCTTTAAGCGCATAAGTTTAGATTTTTCCTTGCAATATTCGCTTCCAATAATTATAATTGTTCTTCTACATTTTCCAACTATTCGATCCTAAACTGAGATATCTGAATAAATGAATCTGAAATGAATCTGAATATACCAATATAAAAGTCTTCACTGCGTAATTACATTTGAAGATTCATAATTTATATGTTTTCATTCAATACCTAGGTTGATTGAAATTTTTAGTGATGAAACGATTAATTCTGAAGATTGTAAAACAAAAATTATTTGAATTCGAAGATAAAAAGCTGGAATTCATTCACTTTATAGATGGTCCATTTGTGATTCATTAATTTTTAGGACCTTTGATTTTTGCAGAGCGCGAACCTTATTATATTATTTTCAACTTATGTATATCAAATGCATATATTATATAATAATCCACATAACTTAAAAATAAATTAAATTAAATTATATTCATGAAAGTCGATTCTCACATGAAACCTATATCTTCTTATTATGATAATTAGTATGATGATCTGTATTGCAATAGTTGGTACATTCATATTTTAGTGTTGCATATAAAATATGAAAAATATGCCTGGTACGTGTGCACATTCTCATCTCGCGAAGCGCGTCTGGCTCGCAAGTTTTAAAGAGGTATACACATATGACAATTTTTGAGCTACTTCTTAGGTGAAAAACATTTTTTATTGCGTATCCTTCACAAGGCTGCACAGCAAAACTCTCGAGCACGGCACGTGGGTCAAATATAACTGATGACTTCAGAGTATTGTCAAATACAAACATATGCGAAGAAAAATAATTTTCACACTTGAAGTCATATTGGCGCGGTTCTGATAATACTTAGCATTTTTACTCCCCCCCCCCCTATTTTTATCTCTATCTCTCCTCGAGGTTGTACGTAATATTAGAATGTTCCTTCTACGAATATTTAGGGGAATTCATGGTGACAAAAGAGATCTTACCTATTATATACCTGATAATATCTAGTAAGGTATGTAGCTATTTGGCTAACCTTATTATTTGAACAGATTACTTACTCAGATTAGCCGTAATATTGATAACTTATGTACACATATGTGGCTTATATTTTGGACTGTTATATTTAGGAAAACGAATTTTCAATTTTTTGTATAAGGTAAAAATGGATTCATATTGAGTCCCATGAGGCAAATCTCATCTGTGACAAGTCTTTATCCGACAAGTCTCATTTGCTGCTAGTCTCACCTGCGGAAAGTGTCATCTCCGGCAAGTCTCTTTCCTGTCTACCTGTGCCATGGGTAGTCCATTCGGCTCATGAGGCTTGCCACACGGAGAAAAATGGAGTGTCAAACTTTGAGTGTCAAAATGTTAATGGTCAGTTTGATCTTCCAGAGTGTATCATGTACGATCCATAATTTTTTCTCTTCAGTCAGAGAGACTCTTTT
>WSXT02007325.1:0-14806 GCA_011762715.2 Neuroterus valhalla | reverse complement strand
AATTTAATTAAGTTTTAACAAAGGCGACGTATATTTAATGGAAACGCCCCCCCCCCTTCCGTGGATGCCCGTAGTATTTCTTACTCCCCCCCCCCCCAAATTGGCTACGTAGTTTATTGAAGATCCTTCAGGGACTAGAACTTGATTTTATAATGAATTTTTAGCTGCAAAGAAGGCACGAACAAATGCGACGTTCGCTGGAACAGCAGGTTCGGGAACTGGAAGAAAAGCGACGAGCTTTCGAATCCGAAAGACAATCCTGGGAACAGCAAACAGGCCACAGTATTGAAGAATTACGCAGACGAAGTCTAGAAGCCAATTCGAAAGAGTAAGTGCGCCATTTCCCAATTTGAAAAAAAAAATCTAAAATCCCTAGTGTGTTCTCATTATCCTTCCAAATCAACCACCCTTACTTTTAGTCATTTGTAGAAAAATTAATACTTTTTATAGATTCACTCACCTTCCTCAAATCTACAATTTATTTTCAGTCTTACATCTACTCTCAAATGATAAACTTCATAGTTTTCTCCTTTTTCCTCTCTCCTAGTTCTTTTAGAGTTGTACAGTACTAGGTATCTTAATGTGGAGGATATATTTTATGATTTGTTCTGCAAGTTTAAATCTTATATTTTCTATTTTGCCGATGTTAGTAAATGGAGTAATTAATCAGAACTATTACAATGGGCGGATGATTGGTAATTAAAAGGTAAAGCTGGTAGTTGTAAATTGGAGGAAATTTGTATTATCAATTAATTAATGATTGATGGGTTCTAATTTCTAGAAGTAGGAAAGAAATGGTTTCATAAATTAAAAAATGAGAGCTGAGATTCAGGGTGGACTAGAAA
This sequence comes from Neuroterus valhalla, assembly GCA_011762715.2. Classification (NCBI taxonomy): domain Eukaryota; kingdom Metazoa; phylum Arthropoda; class Insecta; order Hymenoptera; family Cynipidae; genus Neuroterus; species Neuroterus valhalla. The sequence goes on along the minus strand of WSXT02007325.1, from coordinate 13,961 downwards.
GGAATTGCCTTAATTATTCCTGATGAAATATTAAACATTTCCTTAAACGTATTTTTTCGTTGTTCGAGTTTTTTTTTTGAAGATTTGAATGCCACCCTGGGTGAGTTCATTATTTAATCTTTGGTAATGGATATTAGTATTTCGGTATTAGAATTTTAGAAACTTTGGTTTCGTAACTTGATTAATTTTTAGTTCAAAACATTTTCAAGACACTTTTTTGTTCTTCACCTTACTCTTTTTGTTTTGGTTTTCTTTCCCCTATTCAAGAAAAATACAACTTTTATAAAAGGATAACTTTAAAACTGTACGCGGACGTACAAATGTCAGGTAAAAGTGACAGAAGTTGTATGAGCAGAGCAAACTCGAAGGAATACTTGTTTGGTTTATTGTTATGGTTATAAATTATCAGATTGGAAACATTTAACGCGAGCTTACAATTAGGATTTTTTTATCTGCATATTCTCGAAATGTCATCGACTTCCTGACATCTCACGTCTGCCTGCAGCTTGTATGCCAATAACTGTGCGCTTTGCTCACGATAAACTAAGTTTATTTCAATTAAGAATTTAGTGCGACGTAATAATATCAGTTTTTTAATCAAAATATCGAATGTTATTGTTGTCATTGTGGTTTTATGAGTCGGATTTAGTATTTTTGTCATGTTGATCTAGTTTTTTTTTCACTTTGGAGCATGCCGAAGATTTTTTTGATTTTTTTTTAATACACTGATGTTTCTTCTTATTGTTTCCTTTTTGCAGTTGAGAAAGACATTCAGAAAACTATATTGATATCAAATTTTGAAAATTCTAAAAATCTTTCATTGCTCCTAATAATAATTAGTTTTTTATTCTTTTCTTAAAAATCTACTGCCTGAAGAGAAATTGAATCCAACAAAATGTACCAACTCTGAATCCTTTTTGCCCATTTTTGTGTTGATGATTGTTATATATTTGTTGTTTTTTGTATCGTTGAGCCTTGAAACTTGATATTTTGAATTTTGATATTTTCGTATTAAAAAAAAAAAAAAATGTTTTGCGACACTGATATTATACCGTCTTTCAATGGATTGCAACAGAGCTGGGCACTGCCGAGGTTTTTTTCTCGTAAGTATTCCTCGTACTTCTGTACCTGCGAATCAATTTTTTGAGAATTTCGATCAGTTTTGCACTCTAGGTGTTTCTTAGTTTTTTTTCTTATCTGTGTTATTCATTAATCATTATGAGAAAAGGATTGTACAAAATATTTTCTTACCACCTCCTTTGCGCCTAAAGTTCAGTTTTTTAGTGTGCAAGTTTTTCTGGAGATTTTATAAATTTCTTTCGAATTTATTAGTGTTTCAGAATAGGAAAGATTTTTTTCTTTTGAAAGTCCTTTGTTATTTATGACATGATTAATAATCGACAGAGGTTTAAATTGGAAAGACTTTGAAATTTAATCAAAAATTTTGTTCCCACGTGCCAATATTACAGTTTAAGATAGTTGTCATGCCGAAAATCAGGTCTTTGGAGAGAAAAGTTTTATATGGTTCAAGGAATTGTTCTACTTTGAAATTTGGAAACATTCAACTTTCAGAGAATGTTGTCCCCGTAAAAGAAAACCATATTTTGTTGCAATCTAAACATTTAAAAAAAATGGTGAGATGCGATCGTAAAGAAGAAATTAATTCAAAAAACAGTGTTGACATAAATGTATGAGACCGAATAATAAGTTAAAATAAAATATAATATGAAATAAAATAAACCGTAGGAAAACTATTTTCTGAGGAATCGAATTCTTGGTACAAAGATTTCATTTTTTCTGTCAGAAAGTAATGCTCAACAAGCGATTTTTGAAATATTTTTCTAGCCAAATTTCGAACAATCTTTTCATTCATATTTATTTTAAAAGCATTCCAATTTGTTATGTTTCTGAAATGGAAGCGTTCCTAAATGAGTTCTGAGTTAATTTTTTCATTTTCAATTTGTTCTATCATGAAAGAAGATACAATTGTTTTAAGATAGTTGTCATGCCTGAAATGTTATTTCTGGAAGTCTTGAGAATTGAAATGTCATCATCAGTCATGTCTTCAAAAATGGTTGAATTATATTAAATCATGGCTCATTTCTTCGGAAAAATATTTTCCGAAACTCTGCTGTTTCTAATTCTAATTTAAAATTGGAAACATGTTTTTTCCGGAAAAATAAGGCAGTATTCATCAAAATTCAACCACTTCTCGAAAATTGGCAAGAAGACGTCGTAAGAAAAAATTTAGTTGCAAAAAACTTTGTTAAAGCACATTTTTTTGTGAATTTTGAATAATTTTCATTGCAAATAATGCTTTCGGTTCAAAATATTTTCCTCAGGAATATTATTCTGATTAAAAAATCACAGAAAACCCAATTTTTTAGAGATATTATTTTGGGCACGCCACTACCCAGAAATTGAAACTCTTTCTATTTCAAAATGCTTTCAATTCAGCTTATGTCTTCTCCACGGTTTTGTTTCTGAAAAAGCAAAATTTGCTAAATTCAGAATACATTTCAGTAAGAAAAAAATTTTAGGCTAAAATGATCTTCGAAATTGCATTTTGGATTAAAAATCTGTAAAAAAAAAATCGCTTCATAACTCTTTCCATCTTTCAATCAATTTCAATTTAAAACCCTCCTTTATTCTTGGCGTTTGTAAACACAAATAAAAACTAGTAGAAGGCCTGTTAATTTTCCAATCAAAGTTTCAGATCTCTTTGAAAGAAAACTCCAGAATTGTTTATTCTCCACGAATTTGAAGTAACTGCTGTGCTTTTACAACTGTTTGTAACTAAATTTAAATTTATCCAATCTCCACCAGTTAAAACTTCAAACCAGTTAAAAATTCAACTTTTTAAAATCTAATTTTTTCCAAACTTTGCCTTTTCTTGAATTCTCAACCTTGAGACTCTTAGATAATTCTCTTGAATAATCTAAATTCATTCAACATTTCAGAAAAATTTAATATCAACAGTTGAAGTAAGTTGAATTTAAAACCGTTGAATCTAGAACACTGAAAATTTCAACTGATAAAAATCCAATTTATTCGAAAAACTCGCCTTCTCCTTGAATTCTAAGCTGTTATAAGCTGAAGGAAAATTTTGCTTCTGATAATTTGAAATCTAAATTTGCAAATTCAACTATCTGAAATTCAAGGATTGATGTTGAAAATTGAACAAAACAGAAAATTTAGTTTTCTCTTATTTTCTACAATTTGAAATTAACGCTTTTCTCAATTCGGAAATTTTGCAAATAATTGATAATTATGGAAATTGATTATCTAGTTTTCAACGTTTGTGAATTAAACTATATAAAGTATCAGCTGTTGAAAATGTGATTTTTTTGGATTTTTTGTGGAATTTTCCATTTCACTCGATGTCTAACAGCCAAGAATACGAGAAAAAAGCGAATTTAAGGCCATGTGATACATAAGTCACGTGACCCAAATTATTAATTTTTTTTTTGCATCAACTCGCGTCCGCACCGAATGAGATATAAAGTTTTATTTCGCTCCTTTCTTGATCCTAATTCTCAAAATTGGAATACTGAATGCTAAAAAAAGAAGTAGTTTTAGCTTTGTAATTTGTTTTTGGAATGGATGTCCAGCTCTGGCTATTGATCTCATGAAAATTTCAAATCATGCGAGTGCTTGCTGCTTGGCTGCGCTTGTTTGATTGTCCGATTGTTTGTTGTTTGTGTGTATACAATATGGGGGTCTCCCTGATTTAGGACCGGATCCATGTCGTCCGAGGGATCTGGAGGTGGCGGGGGTACAATGCGGGGTTCCCGAGGGCTAGTAGGAAGTCTTCTTCGTCGTCACACCAGTTTCAAATCACCTCAAGAGAGCCCCACACATACACTACAGCATTCTCGTACAGACTTGTAGAACATCACAGAATCCTTCAGGGTTCTTCGTTGATCATATTCCCTCCAGTTCGAAATTTGAATGCACAGAGCAAAAGGATTCACAAAAAATATGTTTATAAACGAGAGAAAAATTTATAAAGAAAAAAAGAGAGGAATAAATCTAGTGACTTCAGGACTATTTCGACTCGCAAAATTAATAGTATTTTTGGCACAAGTAATCATTTCTGAAACTAAAAACTTTCAAGAACTTCCAAGCGCAATTTCCAATTTAAATTTCGCTTCAGATTTCGAAAAATAACATTAATTGCATGGGAAGAATCTTAATATTTCAATAACTTGCGTACAAGGAGATGACCAACCAGAGTTGGCATTTTTTTAAGCTAAAAATTCCCTCCTGAAAGTGCATTGAAATAATTTCTTTGCTTCTTTCTTGAATTCTCAACTTTTGAAAGCTGAAGAAAATTGATCCTTTTGAAAATTAAAAATCCAATTCTCAACAGTTCGAGTTCAACTATGAGAAGTTCAACTGTTAAAGTTGAAAATTAGAGACAATTTGAATCTGTTAAAAATGCTTTCAAAATTCATTTTTTCTAGAATCCTTAACTTTTCGAATTTCCGAAAATTGAAGAAGACAAAAAATTCAAATTCAAGTGATAAAAATGTAATTTTCTTTGATTTAAGAAAATGGAAATTTAACCGTTTCTTTAATTTGCTGCTTTCTTGAATTCTCTATTTTAAAAATTTAAATAAAATTCAATTATTCTGGAAGTTTTTGCAAATTTATCTGTAGAAAATTCGACAACTGATAGTGGAATTCTTTTTATTTTATTTTCGAATTCGTTTTATCTTCAATTGTCAATTGTTGAAAATTAGAAGTTAATTTTTTGACATGGCACAATATTTACTTGATGGAATTCCGTTCGTTTGAGAGTTAGAATGTGTCATATCCTACAAACTTATGAATTTAGGTATTTATAAAGTACATTTTTATTCGGTTATATTATAATGTGATGTTTTTAAAAATTGTTTATTGAACCCAACAGATAATGTCCGACTTCAAGATGAGATCTGGAGCTTGCTAAGGGCTTTATATAAAAAATTCGTACATCAAAGGGAGGCTTTAAAAAGAAAAACTTTTTATTCAGGAAGCAATTTAATATTATCCTCAATTTAGGTACTTTTTCCTCCTAATTTTTCTAGTTTAAAAAATCCGTTTTGTGGACATAGATATACATTTTAATCCATAAAAATTTTTTTTAGAAAGTTTATTTTCATTGAAACGGGTCGCCTTTGACGAAGAATGTTCTAGCAAAATAGTCATCGAATGGACTCTCAGTAGGGAATTTATAAGATTCGAACCAAAATATCAATCCTGATCATCTTCTTGTTAGAAAAAAAGTTCTTACCCTGTGAATAATATTTTTTGTTTTCAAAAGCTATTCTGAAATAAATAATAAAACTGTTAATGTGTCTTTATAACAGTTTTATCATTTAACCCAATATCTTCGGGAAACAAAGGACAATATTCAAAAATATTTATGTTGAAATATCAGTCTCTTAAAGTTATCAAATAGAAAAGAAAAATTTGTCTCATGCGCTTTGTATTGATATTTGACCCCCGGCGTGCGGCCGTCTTGCAAAGTGACGTCACACCGTAAAGTAACGTAATGCAATGTTGAGGTTATGTTTAATTTTGGCTGAATGTCATGACGCGGAATTGAAATTGCAGGTTTTCGTTTTGAAGAATAGAATATTTTTGGACCTCTGTTTAAAAAAAAGGTGTGGAAAAGTTGCGAAATGACGCTAGTATGACAGAGATAAATTAACTGTTTCCACAACCAAAGATGCACAACTCTGCATTTGAGAAAATTTGCGAATAATGTACGAACAGGTAGCGCTTGTGAGAATAACAATATTGGAGCAACAATAAACTGTGTTTTTTCTAATGCAGAAATAACGAAAATCATTGTAACCTCTGAGCGAGCTGTCGTATTTTGAGTTCCGAGTGTCATGAAAATTCCTGAAATTTTCGAGAAAAAGAAAAAACTAATTTATAGAATTTTGAAGGCAGCTTGGCGGAGGAAATCTCGCTATATTAATCATAATTATATACATTGTTGATTTCATCATCAAAAGTTTTTGCGCAAATAAATATAATGCTTTCTTACATATATACTAACCATCATTTTTTTTAACCTGCAAATTTTCAGCTTTAAGGAGTCAAGAGATGTCAATTTTTGTTCGTTTTTCTGAGTGTTGTCTATTTTCATTTGTTAACATCCATTATTTCATATTGTACAAATTTTGAAACTCATTTTGTGTCATGAAAAGCTGCGATTTTTCAGTCAATGTTGCTTTTGCAGTGCGTTTATAGAATAGAATCTTATTAAGGAGTGTAAGAATTTTAGGTAGACAACAAAGATGTGAAAACGGAATCTCTGGAGTTTAAAAATTCTGGCTGGCATGAGACTTTCTTGGTTCTGATCTTGATCGGTTGTTTTTGCAAAGCATGTATCTAAATATTTTATCAGCATGACTAGATTTCGAAGTATATTTCGAGATTTTGTAATTCCTTTTTTTTCAAAAAAAGAGTTTCAAAGAAATATTACGATGAGAAATTAATTGTAAAATTATAAAACGAGTTTTCGAAATGTATATATACTCCTAAAAAAGGGATCTTTTTTTTTCTCTATTTGGTGTTGGTTTTCAGTGATGTGAAGAAACTAGTTACTTTTTTTTGTACCGATAGTGGTAACAAAGGTACTTTTGTAAATAAATGATGAATGGGTGAAGGTGAATAGTTACACTTTTTTCACGGAGTGGCTATTTCGACCGAAAAAGCTGACGAAATAGCATGTTTGCCTTATTTCGCCCATTTTTTTGGGCGAAATAGCATTTTTGCCTTATTTCGACCGAAAAAGCTGGCGAAATAATCTGCGAAATAGTAGCCTTTTTCGCCCACCGGAATGTGTGAGAAGGGGGAGTGAAACAAATATAACCTCAAAATGTCAAAGAAGGCTTAGCGGCCAAGACTATTTTCATCTGAAGTGTATGGATTTCAAACAATTTTAAGTTTCAATTATTCTGTTTTTGAGGACTTTGTTTATAAATTATAACTTTTAAAATCGTCTCCATTATCAATTGTTCTATTCTTCCAATTTTATATATAGAATTATTGTGTCTTAAACATTTTCTGATTGAGAATCATTTCACTTCAAATGATTACAATTTGAATTCGTCCTTTTTAAGAAATTTTCCTACGAAAAAAGCATTTCTCAATCCTTCCAATTGAGAATAATTCAAATTCTATATTTGCTAAGTTCATTTGAAAATATTTATTTTTGACCATTCTCGTCTCGGTGTTGTTTAATTTGGATGGCAAAAACTTGAAATTGATAAAATTGTAAGTATTATTTTGAGAACTTTAAATGCAAAATTTCAAATTTTGAATGATCCGATTTGGAAACAGTGAGTTTCATAATTAATCAATCAATTCTTCCATGAAAAAAAAATGGGAACATTCTTCTTCAATTCTTTGCTTCTTCTTCTTTCTTCAAATTCGAAAGTTTCAATCGTCGCGATGATAGCAAGTAAAATGAAATTCAAATTTTGCGCCACCTAATGACCTAACTGAGATGGATGACCATTAAACATTTTGAGGTTATGTTTGTTTCACTTGCGTCTCATGTTTTGCTCGTGCGACGATAACGTTTATAGTATAATTATAAATAAATAATTAATTTCATTAATAATATTTTGCCCGTCTCCCCCTTTTCACACATTCCGGTGGGCGAAATAAGCTACTTTCCTTATTTCGACAGCTTCTTCGGGCGAATTTCGTCCTTTTCTTCAATAACAGTAACTACATCAGTCGTTACTTTTTTAGTTACTTTCGGGATTTTCACTAGTACTTTATGCAATTGTGAATCAATGTTATTGCCTTGCAACAATGTTTCCATCTTTTTTGTTTTTACTATTCAAATGCTGTAGGCAAAAAACCTGTTATTTGAAAAATCACGTTTTCCTCCCAGAATGTTCTTTTTTTTTTGTCAAAAAATAATTTTGGCAACTCTCGCAGTTAAAGATCCATAATTTTAGTTGAAAATTGAACTATTTGGTTGTATATTACCTGTTTCATTGAAAGTTCTCTTTTTTTAGTACAAAATAAATCTTTCTGGCTCTTTTTTCTTGAGGTCTCTACTTTTGAAATTTGAATGAAATTCAATAACCTTCGAAGTTTTGAAAATTTAGTTATCAAAAATTTAACTGTTCTCATTTTATTTTTTTTTAATTAGTTGAGAATTGAACTAGTTGGTTGGAAAATGAACTTTTTTGAAAATTGATTTTGTTTTTGTAAATTTATCATTTCAGTTGGAAACTCTCTTGTAAAAAATAACAACTGATATGTTCGTCATACTTTTTGGATGTGAATTCAGCAGTTTCATTGAAAATTCAACTGGTTGGTTCAAAGTTCAACTACTGTGTTCAAATTCTTTTTCCTTTTGTTGTAGATTCATAATTTTCGTTGATTCTTTTTCCGTTAATTTTTTATAATCAAATTCAACAATCTTGCTCGAAAATCTTTCTATTTGGTCCCAAATTTAACTTTTTTTATTGAAGAATCGTCTTTTTTGATCGAAAATGTACTTTTTTGTTGAAAATAAAACTAGTTGGTTCTAAGATGAACCACTAAGTTGAAAATTCCTCTTTTTTTGGATTCATAATTTCAGTTCGAAATTGATTTCTTTGTTCAAAAATACAACTATTATTGGTTGAGAATTCTTCTTTTCTGGTTGAGAGATTAATTATTCATTCAAAATTCAACAATGTTAATACAAGATCATTATATTTTTCCTAAAAAGTAACTTGGAAAAATTTATATTTGGAATATGTAACTATAACGATACTTAATTTCTTTCAGAAGGTAACTTATCCATCACTGGTTGGTTGTTCCTTCTAATATTCCATCTTCAAAGTTCCCTAAAATCATTCCAATCCTCAGAATCTTCAAGTCATTCCATAGAAATAATAGAGATTCTATGAAAAATTTCCTCTTACCCAGAAATTGAATTCCCCTCCTTTGATTTCAAGTCTCAAAAACTCGTTTTCATCATCAGAAAAATCCAAGAATAAATAAAACAGCCATCGAACATCTTGTTTCTCCTTTCAGGGCCGTCGATGGCAAGGACAAAAAGAATAAGAAGAAGGGCCTCTTTTAATCACAAGCCAGCAAATGAAATAAAAGAAATCAGATCACTCTAGTTCGAAAAAAAACTGCTGCCAAGTTTCTGATTTTCTTACCTTGCTGCGACATCCAGGACTGACTTCTATTCTTCGTTTTCGACAGATTCACAATTTTTCGAAAAGAATTCCCCGTAGGTGTTTTCGAACTTTGATCACATTTTGCATAATTCGAAAATTGAAAAGATTTCAATTTCCCCTTTTTGCAATCTTAGTTTACAGTTGATATTCAACGTACAAATATTTATAATATTATACAGAAGAAATAATGCGAAACAAGAAGCACAAAAGTATCTCTTGTCGGATTATTTATTTGAAATCTGCAAGTAAGATTTTAGATTATGAGTTAATTTTATGACTATGAATTTATGAATTTATTAGATTCTTGGAAATAATTTTTTTATATGTAATATATAATATATCAAGCGATAAATTGCTCACGAGGAAAATTATTATTATGACGAAGCGAAAATCGATTGTCGATAATGTCGTTGATCGCAGGAACGAATCACAAGTCGAGCAGAGAGCAGTGGCCATAGACACGCACGAAAATCTAGGATAAGTTTTCTAGATTTTAAGATTTACGAAAACGGAATCTTTCACTTTCCCAATTTAATTGATAAATTTCATTCGTCTAACGGAATTTCTCAATTTCCTTGCTATTTGTATATCAAAATGAAATTTAAATACATTCTTTCCCCAAATAGAGAATTTCTGTCGGAATGAAGTTGAAAGTTGATTGGGAAAGTGAGATGAGACGAGAAAGAGGCAAGAAGATAAATTAGAAAGGAGTTTCGAAATTTCGACTTCATCTATCGTGTAAGAATCAATTTCGAATGCCTTTGCCGGAAGTTGGAAATAAGTCAGACTAAATTTTGTGCCAAGTTTTTTAACGCCCGCAAACGATCTGAATTTCTCAAGTGAAATTATTTTAAAAAAGTTTAAAATAAAAGTCCTCCCTCGAGTTATCAATTTATCTACTTGAGAAGAAGATCGCGTGCTACATTCCTATTTTCTACACATTTTCTAGCAATCAGTGTCCGTTCGCATCAAAAAAATTTTTCTGCGTCTATGAGAAATTTAACCTAGAAATAAATGAGAAAAACTCTGATGAAATTGGAAAATTAAAAGATTCTGCTTTCTTTTAAATTTCTGTAAGACTAATTGAGATAACGTATCCTTTAAGGTATAATTCAAAAAATAAGATTTAGGGAAATTTTTTTAACATATGTTTTATACAAATTACCCAGGAACTTCCGATATCTTGCGAGAGATTCATTGTCCTCGTTTTGAGAAAGGTCTTGTGTCTTCGATTTTACTTTTCAGATGGTAATAATTTCAACAGCATTCTTCATGATTTACCAGATAAATTTTTCTAAAATTGTAAAATTTTTGTAGGCTTGATTATGTGTTCCGAGTAAATAAAAATTGGAAAGTTTTTCCTCATGGGCTTCTTTAAAAATAAGTAAAGACTTCTTTCCAGAATTGAATTTCACTCTTCTAGCAAATGGGAAAGATTTTCAAATGCGACACTTGATAATTGAAATCGGAATTATTACGGCGTGATTTTTTTTTCACAAGCTGAAGCGATGGTTTTGAAATAAAAACTCTTATAAGCAGTAAGTTTGTGTATAATATTGTCGCGTTTGCAATTCCAGCTACAAAACAAATGGGGCGATAGTCATCTGAGACTTGACGATTGCGAATTATATATTTACTATTTAATATTAAAAAATAAAAATAAAAAAAGACTAGGATTGAATCGCTTCCACGGCGCATTTAAATTTAGGGATCACAGTCTCCTATTTTTCTCAAAAATCCCTATAATTCCTATTTTTCAGAATTATGACGATTATGGCGATTAATTCTTCAGATGGAGAACCTTCCTTTACCAAAAAATAATTCTTCAAAAATTCAATTGGAGTAAGATTTAAAAGCTTTTGGATTTAGAAGCCTATTTTCCCTAGAATTGTACTGCTGAACCATTGTGATCCCTGAAAATTAGAATTTACACTGCATTTTCCGTCTGTTTTCGACAAAATTTTCGAAGCGAAGATTTCTAGATACCAGAAAGTAGAGAATGAGGTCGGCTACTGCGCGTTTTTTTATCTTTTTACATTTTTTATTATGTTGCAATTTCTTTTAACTTAGCGCGCAGTATTTTTATTTTGTATGCGTGTCCAGTGGACGCAAGGTACAATCGTGTTTTTATTTTTTGTAAAACGCTTCTTTGTAATTATAGCGTTAAGTGGTAAAATGAATGCGAGAGAAGAGACATAGAAATTATATTTTGCTGTGCCAGATAAATCGAAGCTGCCGCCGCTACTTATGGACAAAATGTAATAATTTATCTACTGTAAGTGTAATACTTATTATAATTATTGTGTATTCAGTAAATTATGTACAAGACGAATCGGTTTCTCTTTTTCCTGCCTTTTTTTTTTATTTTCCTTCCTCAATTAAATTAATTGAATAAGAAATTATTTAAATTGAAAAATTACTAACCGTCCTCTGTTTTCCCCAATTTTTTTTTCCTTTTGTATAAAGTTTCGGTTCGTTTTTCAAGAATCACGTACAGAAAGTCTTTGGGAATAATACGCTTTGAAGCAGATTCTTCTCGATTATGACAATTTTAAATATTTTCCAAACGATATATCTGTTGATTCTGCACAAGCAAAAATAGATTGAAATTCTTTAAATTTATATTATTTTAAGTAACGATATTGAATTTTCAACAAAATCAATTCATATTCAACATTAAATACGAATTTTGAATGAAAAATGTGGTAGGATATTTCAACCAAAAAAGACAAATTTCTTTTAAAAAAAACAGTTAAACCTTTAACCAAAACAGATTAATTTTCGACCAAACAGTCGATTTATTAGGCCACCAAGATAAATTTTTACATTAACAATTAATTTGTTTTCAAATAGTTATTAAATGTTTACAAAAAATTTAATTTTTAACTAAGTAGTAGGTTTTCTACCCACATAGTTGATTTTAAAACAACTAGTAGAGTTTCTATCAAAATTTTTAATCTAAAAAGACGAATTTTCAACAAAACTTTTCGAGTCTTAACGAAAAAGGATATTTTCTTGGCAAATTATTGAATTTGTATTAAAATAATTAAATTTTCAACAGAAAAGAGGGATTCTTATCTAATATAATAGATCTCCTCTCCGGAAAGATAAATTTCCTACGAACGTGTTCAACTTTCAACGAAGTAGTTAAATTTCCATTCAAAAAAGGTTATTTCCTAAAGAAAAATTTTATCAGTTCATATATTACCCAGAAAAGTTTTCAATTTTTGTTCAAAAACTGTTAAGTTTAAGCACAAAAGATGAATTTTCAAACGAATAGTTAAATCCCTAATTCAAACAGTGTAATTTTCAACAAGACCGTTGCATTTTTGAATAAAAAATAATATATTTTTACTAAAAGAGAGAAATTTCCAACAAAATGTTGAATTTTAAATCGAAAAAGATTACTCATTCAAAAAAAAAATGGACACCAAAATGTCCTTTTTTCAAGTGAAGAAGAAGAATTTTCCACAAAATTCAAAAAATGATTTCCAAAGAGATGAATTGAGAAGAAAGGAGTATTCATAGAAGACATTACTTTTGATGGGATTTGAATTTAAATTTTGTTCGATTTCCTAGGGAGAGAGATCAATTTCCAACTAAAAATGAAAAAAAATTAAATTTCATTCTTCTCAGTTCAAGAAATTAATGTCCACTAAAAAAAAGAATTCAAACAAAATATTTTTACTCTTCAAAAAATAGATTATTTTCAACTACATACATAGTTGAATTATCTACCAAAAAAGTTGAATTTTTAACTAAGGAAGATACTGCAGTCAAGAAGAAAAATAAATCTAATCAAGTAGTTGAATTTTTAACACAAAAAGACAAATATTCTTTCAGAAACGTTGACTTCCTGAAAAAAATTGTTGAATCCCCTGCTAAATATGTAATAGCAACTCTTGATAAAATATGGAGTAATACAATTTTCAGTTGAAAAAAAAAATTATTTCTGACTTAAAAACGAAGTAGCAACATATTAAAAAATTTCCAACCAAAGGTTAAGGTTCATTTATGAATTTTTAACGTTTGAACTTTCAACCTAAAAATATGTGAATTTACGCTAGAAAATCAATTTTCAAATCTAAAAAAAAGAAGATTAATTCTCAACCAAAATATAATATTCTACTTTCCAACCAGGAACAGTTAAAGTTTTATAGTATGCAGATAAAATTTTGTTTGTTTGTTTTCTTATCACATTGCAATACTTTTTACAGATGATACTTTGAAATGTTTTGATTTTGTGAAAGCTCCCAACTGTTGAAAATACATTTTAAAAAAATACTGAAGTTCAAGGGAACAAGAACAGGAAAAAAATGTTCTTCAAATATTAATTCTTGTGTTTCTAGCATGAATTAATCTTAGCTTACGCACTTAATAAAATACGTTTGAAATAATTAAAACATGAGCATTTTGAAATTTTTTTATGTATCTACTTTTCAATCTTTGATATTTTATCTGTCGAAAGTGCTGAATATAATTTCCAAATACTTAACAATGTTATTCGAGATATGAGAAGTAGATGTAGAATAATTTGGTCCAAAAGAATATAAGAATGAAACGCTATTTCCCACATAATTAGTAACAATAAGGCTGCGTCTCGTCGTCCCGAAATTCGGGACGACTAGCAATAACGTGCGTTCGGCTAGTCGTCCCGAATTTCGGGACGACAAGCTTATTTTCGCCATTTGGCTAGTCGTCCCGAAAATAAGGTACTCAATATTAATTATACTCCCGTTGGTGGACAAAAATTAGGAAAACCACTGC
>WSXT02007324.1:0-29744 GCA_011762715.2 Neuroterus valhalla | reverse complement strand
AGTTTGTGATGTAAACTGAGGGAGGCACAGACTCCTTCAGTCTGGTCTATAAGATGAAAGAGGACCATCCACAACTTCATAACTTCAATAATAATTCGCAATCCGAGTCAAACCTGACCAAAAATAAACTTTTATAGATTTCCATTAGCCTTCAATGAACTCATTGACTCCTAAAGATTTTAACGAATTCCCTGAACTCTCGATACGTAGCCGAAACACTGCATTATTCCATAAATTTTTCCGAGCTATTCACTATCCTACAGAAGTATTCATGCATCTTCTAAACCTCATTGAATTTAAAAAGATTCTTTTAACTTTCCAAACATCTTCTTGAAGTTCCGAACCTCTCATGAACTTTCAAAACCTTCATAAATTTCTGGGAATCCCGAAAAATGTCTACAAATTCTTAAAACATCCATAATTCTTGAAACTCTCCTGAATTTCATAAGGACACAGGGAAAACAAATCTAAATGGATATTTTTTTAAATGTTCAAAGAATTGGAAATCGGTGTCTTTATTTAACAAGTGAAGCATATAAATACAGATTTCATGTAATTTACCCTTTTCCCCTCATTTACAGAAAACTTTCCATCTGAATAGATGTCAACTGTTTTGTCTGAAATTCATCTGTTTGGAGAAAAAATTCTATAATTTCTGTGCAGAGTCTTACTATCAAATACGAAATTTTTTCTTCGTAGCAAGTTTACATTTTGAGTGTAAAATATCATGTTTTTTTGAACGTTCAAATTTAACTATTTTGTTGAAGACTTTTCTTTTTCTGTCAAGAGTTACAGTTTATATTTTTATGGCTAGAAATTAGATTTTCGTGTGAGAGTTTTGTCTTATTGCCTTGAAAATGTCAATTTTTAGAATGAAATCGAATACATTTCTTTAAAATTCATCTCTTGGCTCAAAAATTGACCTGCTCTGTTACTATTATCCTATTCAGTTCGAAGATTGAACTTCAAGTCGAAAATTTGTATTATTGAGTTGGAAGTTAAACGTTTATGTGAAAAAATCGTGTTTTTAGCTTGAAAATTTGACTGTTTTCATAAGGTTTCGTATTTTTGGTTGAAATTTCACATATTTTTGTTGAAAATGAATATTTTCCTAAAAATGAATATCTTCTCGTTTGCAGAATGGTTTTTGGCTTAGAAATTCAACTTTCATGTGAGGAATTCTCCTTCCAGGTTAAAAAACCAACTCTACTGTTCCCTTGCATTTTATTTCGGGAATAAATTCATCCTTTGCGGTTGAAATTAAAAGTTTTTCCCTCTCAAGAGTTTTTACCATTTTTCAGGACCAAGGTTGTTCACCAAAATGACCAAACTGCAGGAGACTGTGCCCTCCTCAGTATTACTTAACCAATAATAACTCGTTTTGTTCCGGTTTCATTTGTTCCTACCTTTTTCCTTTTGTACCTTCCTTTACATCACTGATGTTTGGTGGTGACTGACATTATGGATTGATATACCACTGTATAACGAATTAGCCCTTTGTTTGGACATGACCTTAATTTTGGAACATTTTCTCGCTTTAAGTTAGTGCTTAGGTGGATAATTCACACAATGAATAATAAAAAATATAATATAGCCTTGGATGACAGGACTGCCGCTTCCATTAACGGACCGCGTGCCCCCGGAAAAGTTTCAGGTGCTGAATAGAGACTAGGTGTTTGGAATGCCAGAGGTGTGAATGATCTGAAGGAAAAGGAGTTGCGGGATACAATGCGCGTGAGGACACTAGATATTTTGCACGTACTGGAAACAAAGAAAAAGGGGTGTGAGGTTAATAGGGTGGAGAACGGTCTCGAACTCTGGTCAGGAGTAGACCATGAATCAAACGCTAGCCAAAGAATTGGTCTAATTATGAATGATAGAGCAAAAGAGCATGTGAAAATGCATGAGCGTGTATCTCCTAGATGATTATGGGTAAGGATGAAAGTTGGAATCAGGAGACTGTTTATTGTAGCATGTTATGCTCCTGTTGATTGTGACAGTAGTGAGGCAGAAGATAACTTCTGGGACTCGTTAAATGATGTAATAGAAACATGCGATTCAGGCGAAAAAATAATATTGTTCATTACAAACACCTGGTTAAGGCACAAAATGATACACATGTAACCCTGGTGCAGAGGCGCAAGCCATAGTATGATCGACTTTGTTGTAGTGGATGAAAGACTGAGAGGGCTTGTAAAAGATACAAGGGCTGTGAGAGGTTCTAAATATATCGTGAAAAGCTGGACAAGTATTTAGAGCATCACAAGGATGATTGGAAGAAAGAGTTAGACAACACAAGTGTAGAGGGTGCTTGGATAATACTGCGGAATGGAATTTTTGAGAGTGCTTCGGAAGTGTGTGGTACTGCGATCGTGGTGAGAAAGTCCGGTGATGCGTGGTGGAATGATGAAATACGCTTCGCAGTAAACGAGAAAAAAGAAGCGTACTCGAGACTGTTGAATAATAAAGGTCTTAGCGATAGGGAAAGGGCTAGGGTCATGAATGACTATAGGAATAAAAAGAGGAAAGCAAATATACTAGGTGAAGAAAGTAAAGATAAAATCATAATGGAAGAAGATACGAAAATGCAAAATGATTTTGAAGGAAATAAGAAAGTATTTTGGAAATGGGTTAAGAAGACTAGAAAGGAAATACTAGCACTGAGGTAGTCGGAATAAAGAATGCTGACGGTGAAATGGTATGGGATTCGGAAAAAGTAAAAGACTGTATGCGAGATTTCTTCAAGAAGCTGTTTGAAGGTGAAGTCGCGGAGCACGACAACAGTGACACTGACACGGATAAGTTAGACGATTCCGATGTAGGTGGCGGAAGCATAGTCGGTATCGACGACATTATTTCCGTAATCAAAAAACTAAATGATGGTTAGGCTGCCGGAGTGGATGGTATAACCTCTGAAATGCTTAAGTTCGGTGGCGGATATTTATTTGTGTGGCTGTGTGAATTTATGAATATGTGTGCTGTAAACAGCGAAGTCCCGAGTGATTGGAGAAAGGCGATTATTGTCCCAATCTACAAGGGAAAAGGTGATCCAGGCGACTGCAATAATTATAGAGCAATTTGCCTCCTTAGTATTGTAGGAAAAATATTTACCAAAATACTTGATAATAATGTCATGAGAGTAACAAATAGAGGATCTGGGAAGTTCAATGTGGATTTATGCCGGGAAGATCATGTGCGGATTAGATGTTTAGCTTAAGACAGATCACGGAAAAAAAGCCTAAGGGCTAACAAAAAAGTTTTCTGTGCATTTGTTGATCTGGAAAAAGCTTTCGACAAGGTAAATAGAACTAAACTTTGGGAGGTCTCAAAAGAATATCGAGTGACTGGGTGGCTTCTAAAAGCAATACAAGCAATATATAATGGTAGCAAAGCAAGTGTGAGAGTAATTGGACAACTAAGCGACTGGTTTGATACTAGGCAGGGCGGTAGGCAAGGATGCGTTATGTCCTCTTGGATGTTCAATATATACATGGACAAATATCTCAGAATGGCTCTACTTGACGAGGAAGGTGTTGATCTTGGGACAGTGAAAGTTCGCGGCCTTGCGTTTGCAGATGACAAGCTCGTTACGGCAGAATCAGACGAGGATTTGCAGAGGATGTTGAGCAGACTGAATACCAGCATGAAGAGCATGGTTCTCAACATTAATGTCAATAAAACAAAAATCATGGTGTTTGAATGTAAGGATACAAAAACGCATTGCAATATTACCTTAAATGGAGAGAAGATATTGTGGGATAGTGTACGAGATATTACTGAAAGTAAAACTTTACCAAAAAAGCTAAAGTCGCGATATATAATTCTGTGATAGCACCAACTGTCCTATACGTTAGCGAGACCTGGACGTATCAAGAAAAGAACAAGAGTAAGCTAAACGCAATCGGCATGCAATTTCTGCGTAATATGTGCGGTAAAACGCTGATGGACAAAGTGAGTAATGAGTGGGTTCTCAAAGAATGTGGTGTAGAAGAAACGCTGTTTGAAAACGGTAAAAGAAATTCGCTTAGATGGTTCGGACACGTTGGGAGAATGGGTGAAAAACGAATAACAAAGCAAGTGTATTTAGGTTGGGTGAATGGTAGCGTGCCCAGAGGCAGACCAAAGAAGGAATGGATATAATGTGTGAGCGAGACCCTTAGGAGGAGAAATATAAAGAGCCGTAGAAACACAATAGCCTGTTTGAAAAGATGCATGGATGTGAAAGAAGCAAGAGATGTATGTCAGGATGGGGATGTTTGGAGAGCAATTGAATATGAGAGAAAGTGTGAAGCCTGAAACGGAAGATTTCTGATACTAATTGGCCCGTGTAAAGATATCGCTTAGTCGATTATTTTGATGGCTTCGCGAAACTCTTTGTACGAGATGTTTGCTAGAGAGACCAGAAAACGACTTGTGTCGGAGCGATGTTGCACAGGACGAATGTGTCGTTTGAAAGCAGAAACAGGCTGCACTCACTTTTTCTGCGTATTGTTTTAATCAGGTCTTACCCCTCATGTTGCCAAAGTAGCTCGCGTATAGTCATAATGCTTAACAATTCAAATAAAGCATCTGCTTACTAGAAATCCCGCATCTTTATTAAAAATGGAAGCAGCTTCTTTCTGTTCGCAAAACACTCGCAATGAACTATAAGACTGATCTAATACCTATTCCTACTTCCTTCTCATAAACATCTCTTGATTAAAATTTCCCATGTCTGTTCCACTTTCCATTCCTTCCACATTAATCCTCTATTTTCCAGTAGTACAACGGGGCTGGAACTGAACGGGTTACGCTTAACCCGTAAGAGATTTGGCCTAATGGTATAATATTAAAAATAAAAGTTCGTCTTTCCAATGGGAAATGTGAACTATTTGCTTGAGAACAAAATTTTCTCGGGAACCTCAAGTTTTTAGGTTAGAAATTAATTTATCGTGTTTTACATAATCCAACAAATTTAATTGAAAATTCATTCATTCTGTTGAAAATAACATGTTCCTGGTTGGAGAATGAAAAAGAAGATGAAATATTCAAAAAGGTGAAACGTCTTGTTCTTGCTAAGACTCCAGTTATCCCAAATGGGCCTATTTATATAAGAAAATGGATAATAAGACATGAAAAAAATATGTCGAAACAAATATATCAAGAAGTTCAAGAAGGAATATTTGTAATTTGATAAGATTTCTGAAGATAGCAAAATCGCCTAAACGAGAAAAGACTATTTGCGCAATCGGAACAAATGTACGTGACCTTTCAAATTCTGACACTTTGAACAATTTATTACGCAAGGTGTACACAAAATTTAGAATATGAGCTGTCTATTGACACCAGCAGATTTCTCTAATCATTTAAATCGTTTTTTGTTGAATTTTTCAATACGCGTGTTTGTCCTCTGGAGGTTCTCAATGTTTGCACAATAAATTCATTATCTTCAACTATCTTTCCTTAATATCTTATCAAACTCTGTAATTATACAACTAGTTATCTTCGCACCTTTTTCTATGACCTTCTCGGAGAGACGACATAACCTGGTAATCTTTCCATTGTGCAATAAAAGTAGGCTTATGAAATACAAATACTTCAAAAATTAATTGTTTTTAAGGATGAGATAGCGATGGTGCATTTACTATATATCACCAACAAATATTGTAACATGAGCATTATACTTATAGTTACACTCTTTGTTCACGGCATGCGAATCACAATTGCTAACTTGCTTATAGTCGCAGTGAATTTAGTTCATTGCGCAGATGGTAAATATAATTATATAATCTCATATTGTCATTATTCTAGGGGCATGGGATAATCTACCACGTAACCAATTACTCCCTTCTTCTTCACTGTTCATTAATTTCCGAGCCCATTTCCTCCCTGAAAGCTTGCTCAACCTCTTCTACGTACCATTCCTACTCCCTCTGTCTTTTTTTGAATGAAATTGTTCGTGATCTCTTTTTCTCCTTTCCATTTGCTATTTCTTCATTCTCTTATCGGTTATTTCTTCATATTTTCCTCCATCCTCTCTCCATTATCCTTGCAGTCATTGTTCTACCAACCTCGCTTGCCTTTTTTCGAGTTTCTTTCAGTCTCGCTTCCTCACCTCATCTCTTTTCATCAATCAATCATTTAAGTTATCCCAGCAGTGTGTCTACTCCCCCCTCCTTCAAACTCCTTACCTACATGTTCCTTATTTTCTTCCGATTCTCTCAACTTTTTTCCCCTCCACCTGCCTGTTTTCACTTTTCTTTTCTCCTATCCTCCCTCCCTATTCTACTGCGCTTAAGGCCTCAACATCAAAAGTTGCTATCACCAAGAAGTGCCCGTAGCCTATCTGATTGCTCACTTGTATTCGAAAGATCAGTTTTCTCTTTATTTCTCATTCAGGATGATTCTCTTACGGTGCACCCTCTCCTTGTGAACGTCACTTCCTCTTTCTCATACATCTTAGTTTTGCAATAACTTACAAGCCAAACTTCCTATCCTAATAAATTCGATAGTCTTTTACCATTATGAAACACTCCCCTGTGCTTTGAATCTCTCTTAAAAATCTCACTTTCTCTATCCCACATCTCGCTTCTCAACTCTCCGATCCAGGTATTCCAATTCCATTTGATTCCATCAGCACTAACTTGCCATTCCTTTCTTTCATTAATTTGTTTATCACTTTCCATTCTTCCTCTTCTCAAATTATATACAGAATGACGAAAGTCACCTTCTCTTCGCCTTCCTTCACTCCTCTTACTATTACCCCCTGATATCTTACCCTTCCCCGTCTGCTCTCGAATTCCCGAGCCCTGACGCTATTGAACACATCCACGAACCCCTCTGTTATCATTTTTGTGCTTCTTGCGTAGTCTATGAAAATCCCTGTAGCAGCATTCGTTCCAAGCCCTTCCAGTCTTTTTCATCCGTCCAGGTCAGACTCATTATCACTACGTCCCATTTTCTCACCACCTTCAAGGACTTATTTTTCTTGTTCTTTCATCCTCACACATTCAAGAAAGCGACACTTATTTGTCTGTTTTTGGCTTCTCCCTTTTTAATTCCCACTTCTAGTCTCTCTCCTTCACTGGAACCCTGTCCCTTCCCCTCTCTACCTTTCCTCATCCGCCCTCCTTTCCTATTTTGTTTCCTCTAACCTTGGCTGCTTCTTCTCCCTATGCCAGATTCATGCTATCCGTTTACTCATTACCTGCTTCTGCCTCTTTAGACGTTTCCTTTGTTCTTCCTTTTCCAACCATGCTTTCTGCTCGATTATCCACATTCTCTTCCTCCTCCTCTTCCTAAAGCAAGTTTTCTTGAACCATTCAACTCCTTCATTTTAGTGCCTTTATTTTACCATAATTTCTCCTTCCTCGTTCTTGCTCACTTCGAAAAATTAGCAGCACTCTCAACTTACCTTCTGCACTTCTCCCAGCACCTTTGCCGCCTCTAGGTTTACCTACGCCTGTACCTCGTTCATGAAATATTCCACTCCTTTTTTTTCCGATTGACTTCCTCCTTTTATTCCTCTAATAATTACATTCCTTTTCATCCTTGCGTCATATTCCCCTTGCAATCTGACTTCTATTTCGCTCAGTCGTGTGCGCATTCTCTCATTTCCTATTCACATTTCCGCGTCTCTCCTTCGCAACTCCTCCCACTGATTCCCTGACTCTTTCCTCAAGCAAGCTCATTCCCTCCCTTCGCACTTCCTTGCTCTCAATCCGTTCGCCCTCTATGCTATCTGGTTTCTCTAATTCCCCTTTTACACATTATCATACTTCCTCTATATCCTCCTTATTTTGGCAGCCTCCTACATCACTTCTTCACCCTGTTTCCCCACTCTTTTTTTGACTCTGTCTAGCCCTCCAACCATATCTTCTCTCAGCATCTTAGCCCCTTGATAAGCGGCTCCATAACCTCCTTACTCCCGCCCTCGAACGTTTTCTCCAAGGGGATTTTTCAGTCAAAATTTCGTTGCTGTTTTATTTCCTAAACATTTCTTATCTACACTTGCCCTTTGATTATCCTCTGACGTTTTGCATTCACTGCTTGTTCTTTAAACGCCACTTATCTATGGAATCCTTTACGCCTTCCCTCTCATAACTTGGTCTGTTGCGTCACGTTTGGCGTTTCAGAATAAACTAGCTTCAAATTTTATTGCCAAGTCTGGCCCTAGTTCAAGCTGTGGCAAACATTTATACACAAACATTTCTCCTGCAGAATCAACGCTACCAATAGTCCATAAAGAATCAATGCCTAATTCGCCTTCTTATTATGGAGCTGTTTACTATAGAGATGAAGATGGTTTTCTGCAGTATATAACGAACAAGCAGAACACAGTGGCATTGGATGAGTTCTATGTAATTGGATTAAGCATCGATAATAAGATTTATGCAATGTATAATGAAAAAGAAAAGCAGGTTTTCCTATCGAGAGTACTTTACAGACGTATGTTTCGGATACCTCCAGATTATCTGCCTTTGTTTGTGCGCCTCACCCCACCCACGCTTCCCAACGTTAGTCCCGCATACTCGCCTGAATCTTCACCCCCACGATTAACTACGAAACCTACTCACAGACGCAGCAGATGGAGCCTAATCGAATAATAAATCTTCAAACATATCTCAATTATGAATTATGCTATTCTCTGTAATGATGGAGAAACATATCAAGTCAAAGAAATAAATTGTTTCGGTGCATGATATTTTGTGTTTTCTAAGTCAAGTGCCTCTTGAGCTCAATGTGTTGAGAATTGACTACATTATTTAGTACACAGATGCAAGTATTCAGAGGAATCAACAAGAATAAATTCTTTTCATCCTAGATTAAAACTTCTGCTGGAATCAAAGTTTTTGAAAAGTTGTCTGTTACACAGATTTTTTCGTGGGGAAAATATCATAGGAAAAACCTGAGGGTAAATTCTGTTGCAAGTAGAATCTGGACGGTGTTCCTTGAACCCTACCCTAGGGTTCAATGAACCCCCTATGTGGAGCACTACTGGCAGGTCCTGTTTCCAATGTACGACATGGTCTTCAGATATAGGTGGTGTGTTAATTACATTACATGAAACCAGGGCCCTCTATTCGGTGTGAATATGCAATGGGGTATCTTGGTTCCAAAACTTAGGCGCCAAGTAAAGAAAAAATGCACGCTATCCCGGCTTGGCATGTAAATACAGTCAGCTGAATCAAGAGAAGAACATACAGGTCTTTATGACCTAAACTCGGCACGCGTGTGTGACGTCATCCACTGTCCAAGATATAATACAAATCAGTGATCTTGCATATACTACGTGAAATGATAGTCTGCTTTGCATGCATGCAGGCTACCTGCATGTATAGAGCTGTGGTCTTATATTACAAGATGCAAATAACGCACCTTGCAATGTCTATACAGACTATGGCGTATGATCGTCGGAGCTGCCAAAAATTCTGTACTCCAATTATTGTCGGGGACTCAGAACACCCAACTGGGTAGCATGAACAGCACCTAGGGTACTTCCCGTTGCAGGTAGATGGTACCCTAAAACGGGTGTCCTATTCACACATTGTTTTTATTGTAATAATTACAGAACCTAAAAAATGTAACTGCTTAACTTGACAGCATTAGTTGCTTCGATTATGATTGAAGTCCCAGTGGGCACCAGGACGTCCTGAAGACATCTGTAGGACGTACCTCTATGTCTCGAGACTTGGCGTCTTTAAGACATCCTTAGGCTCTTATCATGTCTTTGAAAGGACCTGAGGACATCCTCAAGACGCCCGCCATAAGACGTCTAGAGGACAACCTCGGGACATGTGTGCCCACTGGGGTGCTCATATATTCCTAGCTAACGCATCACTATATTTCTAGCTATGACGATCAGAATATAAAGGAACTACATCCATAATCCCTCTTATATTTGGATCTTATTTATGAAAACTAATGAATTCATTTTAGTAATAATCTTCTGTTTCACATAATTATTAGAAAATGAAGTTTAACTATCCTCGCGAGCAGCAGTTTTTATTCCTGTACTTTGTATAGAGATAACAACTTAAGAAACAAAATCATCCCAGTTATTGTAATTCTTCAGTTTGTGATCTGAATGAGGTTTATAGATTTCAGCTATTAACTAGAGAACAAAAAATTCAGTTTAAGTAAGGCCAAATCAAATTATCAAAAGTGAAAGATATGGTAAGGACAGAAACAACAAACGGAGTATTCTGTGGCATACAAGAAATCTCATTGTTCTGAGTTTGAACCATGAATTGATAGCAATAACAGAACTTTTATTAGGACCTAATTACTTCCATGTAGTTCTGCAAGTCCCAATTTCTTGTAACATCCTTTGCATTTGTAATCACTTCCATTTTTTTATTCGCATCACTTTTCTTAGTCATTTGTTCACTTCTCTTATGTTCAGTTCATCCAAAGAAGAGATTTGAAATTATATATGGGTTCAATAATACGCAGGGTGCGGCTTTTGAAAATGCAACTCTTTTTAGCGTGCATAATGCAATCTGGACGCTTCTCGCGTTCAACGGATATGATGTGGTGTGCTCATGCTGGGAACTAACGCAAGGAGGCGGTTAGTTTGCTGATGCTTTTCAATTTTTACGCAAAAAACTGATTTTCCGATTATCTTATGTAGCATTTTCTATACCCGAGGAATATTTTGATGGATTATTAATTATAAAATTACTTCGAGTTCATCCTTCCTTCAAGATGAGATCCTAATATGACAATATTCGTATAGCCACAGAGTCGAAACTTTGTAGGTGAAGCGACATAGCTGTTGCTTCTAAACAAAGTTGCTGTACGAGCGATCCAATTATAATTGGATTTCTATAATTAAAAGAGTTATGCTGTTTTAATATGACTACTAGACTGTTAAGAAAACAGCGATAGACATACGTCCTAAATTTTTCGTCTACAGGAGATAGACGGTTTTTATATCTCAGCTATTTATTTATAGGCTCTACAGGAAGTGTTTTTTCCAGTGGAGGCACAATATCGGGCACATGGTATAGTTTCAAACCATCTCGTCACAATGTTGTCGTTGCGCAGCAGCAGATTGTGTTGAAGGTGACATAAGTCGCCTTTGAATGCTTCTGGAAGCAACCTTACAATGCAAAAAGTGTTCAATAAACTGCTTTTCGATCCGTTGCCAGTAGAATACTGACCCTTACATTACATTTTATTGTCTTCACCTTATTCTTTAACTCTCTATACTAATGGATCTTGGTTGTATAGATTGACTAAAAATTTTGATAAAGTGGAGGAGCAATGTCGATGATATAGACTTTTCTACCTTCTTTCTCGCGCATCACGATGTCGAGTCGATCGATTCATTATGCCTGCTTCATTATTATGTCTGTGTGTGTACTCTCTCTGAGCCATTGCGCGATAGCCATCGGGAATGTTCTCCATGGATTCGTTGGTATCTCCACACTATTAGTACTTGTCAACTAAGTCAACCATTCTCTATCGCCAATTCCTGAGCTTACAGAACACGATGCCGTTTTCTAGTCAAATATTGGATGCCTCCTCCTCGAAATCATATTGATCCAACGTTTTAATGGGCTTGCCATAAACAAGTTTTTTCTCAATTGCGTTTCTGATTCTCCTCCCGTTTCTCTCCTGATATCTAAGGCCTTCATAGAGGCCATGTTTGAACGTGATTGATCAAGAGCTGCTTCACCGGCGGTGTTGTCAAGTGCAATAGATGGAATAGTCTCGCAACTTTATAACTTGTGGAACACACCGTTGATTGACATACATGACGCCCCTTCCTCCCAAACGTCGTGAAAGAATGACATGTGGGATGCTCAGTTATTTAAACGTGAATTATTATGTTCATCCGATGTTGCAATGCCAATGTTTGATCATTTGATGAGTCCAAAAAAGTAATTGAGAACAGGAATAGTATAGGTGTTTATAGCTCTGATTTTGTTGGCCGAAATGAGAGAACTCTTTGAAACCAATCGTAATCTTGCAGCGAAAGCAGCCATTGAGCCTTGCCTAACAACTGTATGCCGAATACGTTTGGACCTAAGAATACATAGATATTTGCCTCTATATAGTCCTTATTCTGCAATCCTTCGCTTCCTAGTTCTCCTCTGATAAAATGCACTGTTCTGCATTTATCTAGTCCAAAATCCATGTGGATGTCACTTAAAGACTGCCTTATGACATGGATCATTCGCCACAGGTCTTGTTTGAGCTACCGTACAGCTTCAGGTTATCCATGTACAGAAGATGGGTTAGTATTTGACCATCCTCAACTTTATAGATTTTGAATCCATAAGACCTGATTTTAATGTTTGGCTCAATGGATTCATTGCTCAACAGAACCATAATGCACTGAAGGAGTCCTCTCAGAAGATACAAGTCATACTGCAAATCGATATAGTTGTCCTTGATTGCCCATGATTTAAGTACTTGATTCGTGTTTCGCGAAGCATCAATGCACGACATAGGAAGAAGATAATACGTCGGCAGATCTTGTAACCTTTGGAACTTGGAGCAAGTAATCATGTAGTACTGAAGCAAACAATTGCTTGTAGTAAATGTGAGCCAGGTGCATGTTTGTTCGATGTTCCTTAGCTTGCGTCATAGCCACAGCGTCAATGGTGACTACATCTTCATAGAGACAGACTATTGGTAGAAAGACCAACATTTATAAGTTACTGACAGTGTGAAGATTCGATTGATATAATCATCTTATAACATTTGCTTGGGTTGGAAATTGGGGTGCCCAATTGATGTGATTCGTCTCTCTAGGATAAAAAAAGACCATTCGCTGCATTATAACTGTAAAAAGTGGTCTCATACCTCAATGGGACCTCAATGAACGAGAACTTTTATGGATTCCCATCCACCCACAAGAGATTTTTAGTTTCTTGAAGGTGAAGGAACTTTGCATAAATGCATAAATATTTATTTTTCATATATTCCTTCAACTCTCAATACATTTTTAAACTTTCCATAATTTTCATGGATAAGAAGTCTCACACAGATTGACAAAAGGGAGAGCAATAGAAGAAAATGAGATCATGAGAGAATGTTGAACGCGATTAGTCAGGAGAAGGAGGAATGGTACATGTAAACAGTAAGAAAATTAAATTTTTTCATTATTTCTCTGTAAATCCATCTTCTCGTTCACAAAGTCATTTTAATATATGATGAAGAATTATCTCTTCTCACAGTCAAAACCTGAGGGTAAACATTGTTGCAGGGTCATGCTCACGCATACTCATATTTTTATATTTGAAGTTTCCCGCCGGTATTCATGTGCAGTCTACGGCCTGCTGCACATGAGTGCACACTTTCGTGCTGTTCTCGAAAAATCATTCACTCCTCATTTTAAGGTTAAATTCGTTAAATCCACCTAAATTTAAGTAATATTATCAACTTGAATAACTATTGTACATAATTACATTGTTAATGATTCTAAAATAGGTTTTGAACATCTGAAGATTTTTTCCAGAAATCTCAAGAAATTTTTTGGAACGATAATCGCCTTTCTGAAATCATCCAGGACTGCTTCGCACGGTAAAAACCTGAGGGTCCTGTTTCCAATATACGCCATGGTCTTTAGATATAGATGGTGTGTTAATTGCATCACGTGAAACAAGGGCCCTCTATTCGGTGGGAATATGCAAGCGGATATCTCGGTTTCAAAGCCTTCGCACCAAATAAGATAAAATGCACGCTGTCCAGGCTTGGCATATAAATACAGTCAGCTGACTCCAGAGAAGAACATACACGTATTTATGACCTAACCTCGGCACGCGTGTGTGACGTCATCCACTATCCAGGATATAATACAAATCGGTGGTCCTTGCATATACAACGTAAAATGATAGTCTGCTTTGCATGCTTGCAGGCTACCTGCATGTATATATTTCTCAGAACCCCAACTGCATAGCATGAACACCACCTAGGGTGCTTACCGTCGCAGGTAGCTGTATCCAAGAACGGGTGTTCCATTCACACTTTGTTTTTACTGTGCTATAACCCTTATGTTTAAAAAAAATCGTAACCATAGGAAAATATGATTGATGTTGCTTCATCCCTCGAAGAATACATTTTCATCTCCATTCATTCATGAAAATATAACCTTTAAAGATGAACACTTGAGGAAACGAGGGGAAGCTGTGGGGAATGGAACGCAAGGGAAAGATACAGCAAACGCAAGGAGAACGTATAGGGAATGCAGAGGCAACGGATGGAGAAAGCGAAGGGAAGGAATAGAAAAGGCAACAGGAGGACAGAGGAACTCAAGGAGTACGTAAGAGGAATACATGAGGAACGTAAGAGGAACTCATAGAAAGGCAAACAAAAACCAAAATAAAAGGCACTCAAAGCCCAAGGAGGACACACGGGAAATGCAAGAAAAACTTAAGGAAACGCAAAGGAGATTTAAATAGAAGACGTAAGGAACGCAAAAGGAACACAATTAGGACGCAATAGGAACGTATGAGTAACGCAAGAAAAATCCTGTGGGAGTAAACACAACGGGAACAAATGGCGGAAAGAGAAATATATAAGAAACGCAGGGGCAAAGTAAAGAAAGCGCAAGGGGTATAGAAAGAAATAACAAAAGAAACGTAAGAAAAACTTACAGGGCTCGCTAGAAGAACGCATCGGTTGTGCGAGAGGAACCCATGGGAAAAATAAAAGAAAGCAACACGAAAGGAACCCATCGAGAATGTGTAGTGAACGCAAAAGGCAGGCACGGCGATCGCAAGAAGAACGCATGATAAAGACAATAGGAGCCTACAGGGAACGTAAGAGGAACACCAAGGGAGCACAAGAGATGCACAAGAGAAACGCACAGGGAAAGCAAGAGAAACGCAAAAGGAATCTATTAGGAACGAAAAGTTAACCCAAGGAAAAGACGCCGAACACATAAAGAACACAAAGGGAATGCAAGAGAAAAGAGGGGCAGCGCATAACAAGTCTAACAGGATTGCTAAGGAAACCGGAACTGCACTGGAAGAGTACGAAAAACGCAACAAGAACGCAAGGGGGCTTAAAATTAATGAATATAGTAAACGCAAAGTGATCGTAAAATAAACGCGTGGAGAGCGCAACAAGAACGCACATGGGGAACGCAAGAGGAACGGATGGGGAAAACGTAGGCAGATCAAGACAAACGCAAGGAGAATACACAGAACGCAAGGGAAATGCATACAGAATGCAAGGGAGACTCGTGAGGAACGCTAGGTAAACGCATGAGGAAAACTTGGGGAACGCAAGACCTCTTTTCGGAAAGACGAGATGTAGCTCTATGATTTGGATTTCTCGAAGATGTTTACGAAAAATTGGAAATCATCTCAATTTTAGAATCTAAAATTGCTGAAGATACATAATGAGAACTGAAAATTCAGCGATCAAATTTGGACAGACACCCTCGAATGCATCTATTGGAATTTAAAAAAACAGCAAGTTATGGAATCCTTCAACCTAAATAAATTAAAATTTCTTTGATAGAATTAGTAATCGAATGTTTCAAATATGAAAAATCATTATTTTATGTAACTGCAATCAATGAGTGTAAATATTGACTAATTTTTCAGTAATTTTGGTTGAATAACCTATTAGCAGACATTTATTGTCGATAGTTTTTTAGATAAAATTGTGCACGTGCTGTGAACAAATCAATGCGTGTTAATTTCGTGCTATTGTGTAAGATGAAAAAGATAAGTTGTGTAAATGAATCTATTGTAACTTGTGAATGAGAAATGTTGGGAAAAGTGACGTACCCTTCTAACAAGCTTTACAATTTTGCCTTGACTTATAAAGATAGAAGTGGCAAAAAATCGCGTTCCTTTAATAAATTTCTCTATTTTTCATATTTGCTAATCCTATATCTTTTTTCAGTCAAAATTTATAACCCTGAATAATATCTTAACATTTTTTCACTAAAAATTTTAGGTTTTTCACGATCGAATAATTGTTATTTCGAAAAATCCAATTAACATTTTTCACTGATTTCTTGATGGCTCATTTTTCCCTGTTCAAATCAGTTGATTGATCAGATGATAGATTGCAATTTTGAACCACGTGTGCGTCAAATTCTAAAATCTGTGTGCGCCTCTGCAAGTACTAAAAAATGATGAAAAATGACGTTTCGTGACCACAACAAATTTTCTGTACATCATTTTTAAGTACGATGCAGAGTTTTTATTTCAATCGTAGAAAATGACATTGGAACAAAAGAATTCCAATTTTTGGAGAAACGACATAGGATACGGATAGTCAGGAAAATTACAGAGGAATCACATTGATGAACACGGTGCACAAAGTTTACGCAATGGTATTAGCGGAGAGGCTACGGAAGAATGCCGAGCACGCAGGATCACAATAGACAATATTTATATTTTGCTGCACGTGGCGGATAGAGGAATAGTAAAGAAGGGGTCAAAAGTGTAAACGTTTTTCGTAGATATGAAAGGTACTTTTCCCATAGAGATATTACACATAGAGGTGACAAGCCAGCTTGGAATACGCCCGCACGCTGAGAGAGAAAGAGAATCAGAGGTCTCGAGCAGTCACCACAACCTTTGGCACTCTGTCTCTTTCTCTCTCAGCGAAGTTGAGCGGACGATTCCGCTTACAAAGCGGCCTATGGCTTGTCGCCTCTATCTGTAATATCTCCATGGCTTTCCCATCTGTGGATTGCAGGAGGTTATGGGAGACTATAACACTATTTTGTATTACTTTAAGTTTTAGACCAGGAATTCTTTAAATTATTATTTATCATTAAAAGGGAAATTCAACTCAGATCATTAAATGAAGTAATCGGAATATGTAAACATAGTTGATAAGGCGCTAAGGTTCAATACGTCTAAAGTCTAGAATTAAGACCCGCAAATTTCAAGGTGAATTAATTTATTCTAATTCATAATTTGGTGAAATTCAATTCATTAAAATAATTTTTTAATGCGAAGATGGATCGAAATGACTGAACATTTAAAACCAAATAAATGAGTCACACATTCCATAATTATCAATAAAATCACAAAACACACTTTCTACATACACAATCACAACTCACACATGTAAACTCTATAAAATCATTCCAAATAATACACATTAAAATTGTGACATGAAAACACTTCAATCATTCAAAATCAGGAGGAATATTTCCAAGTACATAAATATAAAGAGACAAATTTGAGAACGCTTTTCCTGATTAGAGAAATATACTCATCGAGACGTGATTCAAATTTCCAGGAGACCGTCGATAAAGAGGCCATCATTCGAGATAAAGATATATTCAGAGGTCAGGATTTGATCATTCTGCAATTTCTCACAGGTGAGAAAATCCTCTTGATCTCCAATTATAATTATGAAAACTGGAGCACATTTGTGGATGTTGCCTTAAATCCTCAATTCTGATAAATACGTTTGAAATTCAAACTGAAGATCGGTCCTGGTAAATTTGCCATGTTGAAATTTTCACAAACAATAACAATTTTATCATTACCACAAAAACTCAGATTTTCATTCACCCACGAATTTACAAATGTTCTTTTACCTGCTCAGACGCAGAGGCAAAGCTCTAAACAAACGTGGCGAGAACAAATTTCCACACACAGAAGCTTAATAATCTTTCAAATATGACTAGTGAAAACCACTATTCGCAAGCGTCTCTTAATAATGAAATGAACGGCTTTCGCGTCGCTTACAAGACGTTGGTGGAGAAGGAAGTAGAGAAAGGTCTGATCAAGAGGGTGAGAGAGGTGTATAAAGAGACGAAATGTAGAGTGAGAGGAGGGGACACGATTTCAGAGGGTTTCTGGATGTTAAGGGGGTTGAGGCAAGTATGTCCGCTCAGCCCGACGCTTTTCGCGATCTCAATCGCTGACATGGAGAGGAACCTATAGGAAGGAGTAGTCGGGAGAGTGAGGGTAGGGGTTAGAATTCGGTCACTTGCATATGCAGATGACACAGTGTTGCTGTCAGGAAGTGAGGAAGCATCGAAAGAGATGATGAAGAGGTTGAGAAGGTACCTGGATAGGAGTCGGTTAGAGTTAAATGCAGAAAAGCCCAAGGCAATCGTGTTCAGGAGAGGAGGTGGAAGAGATAAGAGAGGTGATTGGAAATGGAAAGGGACGGTGGTGCAGGAGGTGAAAGAGTTCGTGTACCTGGGGTCCTATTTCGGAGGAATGGAGGAGTGAATGGGCATATGAAGGAGAGAGTTAGAAGGGCAAATGTTGTGACGAGGCAGGTGTCGGGATTGGGAAAGAAGTTCTTCGCAGATGACTTTGAAAGAAGAATGAAGCTCTTTGACTCCCTTGTTAAGAGCGTGCTACTGTATGGAGTAGAGGTGTGGGAGTGGAAAGAAAGCGAGGAGGTGAATAGGGTGTAAGAAAGGTATATGATGGACACTGGGGTTGGATAGAAGTACACCTAGTTGTATTGTGAGAAGGGAGACAGGGAAAACAAGTTTAAGGATTTTCTCAGGTAGCCGGCGTGTAAGTATGAGGAGATATTTATGGAAGATGGAAGAAGTGCGCTGGTGAGGGAGTGTTAGTGACAGAAGGAGAACAGGAGAAAATAACGTAGGTTAAATTCTAAGAGCTCAACTTGCGAAATGGCCCCTCCAAAAAAATCTGCCCCGGGGCTTCCGAGAACGTCGCTATCGCCTTGGGCTGAAGATAAACGTTTATCTATCTATAAGTAATGTTTTTTATCCAAAAAAAGATATCTAATAAATCTTTATCAACCAGTTTTTCATAGGACAGGTAGTTTTTGTTCAAAAATTCAAATTTCGTGCGAATCTAGTTCATGGAAGATCCATTGCTTCTCTTCAAGTGATAAAAAAAAAACAGTTGGAAAATCAGAAATGAATTGAATGATATATCTTAATCATTTCAATTGTTTTTTATCAGCAAAGACTTACTGTGAATTACAAAAGCGTATATATATAAATACAGCGTTAAGGTACTCATAAAAAATATGCCGTACATTTTCATTTTTGATTCTTTTTCTATTATAAAAGCAAGGCTATTCAATTACATCTGTTCCAATTTCAATGCATATTATGAATTTTATTATAATACAGCAATTGGAATCGTATATTTCTTGGGGTAGCTGCAAATTGATTTTGATGCAAAATAGGCAACAAATATGTATCAAAATGATACTGAGATTCGTACTTCATTTTGCAATATTTGCTTAAGGAATCCCGGACCGAGGTGCATAAATCAAAATGATATACACCTTATACAATACAGTTGAATTGAGTGGCGTGGATAGCCTTAAGTCATGGGGGGAGGGGGGTAGAGATTGTTCAAGCAGGTGAAAAAAGGTAGTCCACTATTTCTTGAAGAACCCCAAATATGTATTACCAACTACGATAGGGAGAGGGGCATCCCATAGACCCCCTCCACTCCCTTATCTACGCTACTGGTTGAATCCTTACTCGTTTGAACTTCAGTTGTGAGCACGTATTTGTATTTACTCCCTAGGAAATTAGTTTTTGTAACAGTTTTTGAGGCTAATGAGTGTTATATAGTGATTTACAAGATGTAAATAATGTTCTAAAAACGGATATTGAGAAAATTTGGGCTGAATCATTGGTTTTTTTCATTAGATAAAAGATTTTATGTGGGTTCGAACATAACCTCTCTTTTACTACTGTGAGTTCAGTGAAGGTGATTTCGTAATCAGTGCGTTCTGGCCAGGTCTCCGTAAAACTAGTAAATTCGAATTGAAGAGTCATTTTCGTTGTTGTGGCGTAAATATTTAGAAAAATAGACATACAAGTTTTAGTGGTACTTTTGATAACAAGAGAGCATTGACACATGCCCATACCGATCATAATCTTTTCCAGGTTGCTCTGAAAAATAAAACAAAAAGCTGATAACAGGTTTTCGAGGTGCGATGATTCTAGACGGGATTCTCCGATTGATCAAAGCAAAGGTACAATTAATCTCGATCTCGAATCGATGAAAAAGGCTGTGGAGGAGATTGTAGATACTGCCATATTGAAAAACAGATTAAAACAATGTACCAACCATTTGCCAAAGTCCAGTCGTATGTTGACTCGCTGCCGGAAGAAGTTCAAGTTCTTTTCGAAAAAATCATTGAAACGAAAGAATAAATTTTAGCCTCTTCTATGACGTTAAAAATCGATGACCTTGACTTACGTCTGCGGATCCAGCGAGGAGAGGTTATCTCCCTTGAAATATTATGGCTTGGATTACATCAATTGACAAACACGACGTACATCGCACCAGGACATGTATGGCTGAGGTGGAGTGGGGATGCCGGCATTCGCGCGCTCTCCCACCCAGTGCTGGTACAGCGATCACAACTTGGGCATGTAAGACTTTTGCGCTTGCTCGGCGTAGCAATCCTCATTGGCCGACGTTGCCTGCCGTTTGGCGCGTAATTCAAATCGGGCCAAAATTATTTAAATTTCTGGAAACCTCTCACAATAATCTTGAGCAAGCTGCCCTCTAAAAAACACTCGAAATACATGGATTGCCTGCAAAACCAAATAAGGACCTTCCTTCAATTATTGCTTCTATTGCCACAGCTCTGGATGTACCGTTTGTTAACGAGAATTTTGCCAATTCTTACTGGATTCGTAAGGTTATCCCATCTAAACCTTCGCTTGTCCCCATCATTATCGCAAAATTTAGCCGACAGATGGTAAGGGACAAATTCAGCCAGAAATATCAAGTACCTATGGCTTGCAGTCTGAAAGATTTTTTGTCGCAAAGAGGATGGTTTCCCTAGGCTACTTAGGCTTATTTTGCCTAGACAGGTTGCCTGGTAAATTCTCTTCTTTTTTGCACGATTTTTCAACAAAACTTTCGATGCTTAGAATATCATGGTTTCATCTTGATACCTGCTACTCATTGGAATGTTTCTATGGTAATCTTTACCTGCACTTTTATTACGAATTTTGGATGATGCTGTTTTTTATTTATTTGCACATCTTTGCTCTATTGAACTGGTTCGTTTGTCCTTCAATAGAACTATATTGCGGGGCTCTTTTTTATAACTGGCCCCACACTTGTCTTCTACTTAAAGAGGAAGATGTCAAGAAATGTATTATTGACACAGGAGCAAAAGTAAGGTTAAAAGGGGTTAGAAGAATGGCAAGGATGATGGGGGATAGGAAGGTATGTTCCTAGTGACATGAGGGAGTGAGGAGGAAAGGTTTGAGATTATAGAGAAAAAAAATTTATTGAAAGAAAGAAAAGGAGAAATAGAAGAAGGTATGACTTGGCAAGGAAGAAGGTGAGAATGGAAGATAACCCAGAGGGTAGGGAAGGGGGAGAAGCGAAGGTAATAAGGTTGGGTAAAGGATAAAGAACCTTGAAATAAGAAGTAAGGGATGCGAAAAAGTAACGAAGGTTGTGAACAAATGAAGACAAGGACAAGTGAAATAAAAAATGAGGATGAAGGTTGCTGGGGGAAGTGAAAAATTTGGACTTCTTAATGATGAGTGGGACATAGGCAGAGAAGGGTATAGAAAGGAGTATGTATGGGCAGTAAACGGGTATAGGAAGGAGGTGAACAAAATAATATAAATGGAAGGTGCAAGAGGCAAGAAAGGATTACGTAAAAGGAAGAAGGATGGGATGCATGTTATCAGGTGTAAGAAAAGGGTTGATGATACAACAGGGATTAGACGAAAATAGTGAAGCAAAGGATGGAATAATAGTTTAAACAGTTGAGGTGGAAAAAGAAAGGGTACCGATATTATGCATTTGTAGGAGAAGGGGAAGGAGGGATGGAAAGTTTAAGAAAGTGGTTGGAGGACAAAGCGGTGGGGCTGAGAGTGGCAGAAGGAGACACAAATTTTCGGCCAGGGGATCAAGGGAAGGGGAGAGGGGTACAGGATGAAGAGAAGAATGTCCTCATGAGGAAATCGAAACCTAGAGAAACAGATTAGGAGGAAAGGAACTGCCAAACGTGATAAAAGAGACGGGATGGTTTATCTGTAGTACAAGACGTGACAAGGATGGCTATATTAAGTCAATAGTTAAGAGAAAAAGGAAATCAGAAAAACTAAAAATTTGAGACAAGAAGGGGGCTAAGGCAAGGCTGCCCGCTGAGTCAGTTATTTTTTAGTACACTGTTTACAGGCCTAGGAGAAAAGTTGAAGCAGGGAGGTGAAGAGGGCACGATACTAGATAACCGTGAGATTTAATCAAGCATATGCGGATGATACTGTACTTCTAGCAGAGAACAAAAGAGGAATGAACTTGTTGGTGAAAGGACTCAAAGAATACGTAGAAGGAAGAGAACCAACGGTGAATGCGTGTAAGCGAAAGATAATGTGCTTCAGGAATAGAAGCAGAAATATGGAGTATGAATGGAAGTTGCAAGAAGAGTCAGTGGAGCTAGTAGAGGAATAATGTCACTTAGGGTTCTGACTCGAAGCCGGAGGCAGCAACGAACTGCAAGTGAGGAAAAGGTTGGATTGTGCCAGTTAAATAATGGATTATGTTTGAGGCATAGGGAAGAGAAAATTCAAGGATGACTGGAGGATGAGGGTGTAGATGTTCGATGTTCCGGTCTGGGCGGTATTGTGCTATGGGGTTAAGATTTAGGAATGGAAGGAGCAAGAGAGTTGAAAGTCTTCACGAAAGATCCCTGAGACGGGTGATTGGGGTGAATTGAAGCTGTCCAGGGTGTATGTTGGGAGAGGAACTGATAAGAGAAAAAATGGTAGTTAGGCAACTGAAGAGGGCGTGGAAGTTTCAAGAGGAGTTAAACAGTGAAAAGGAGAGCAAAACTGTACAGGCATGCAGGCAAAGAGACAGAAAAAGACGTAAGAACGTTGTATGAAAGAAGGGAGGGTACAATGACAGGATTTGGAATTGGGGATGATGGTCTCATCCGATGAAATATATTCGTCTTGGTTAAAAATTAATTTTTCTATTTTCAAAATTAACTACTACCAGTTAAAAAATCAGCTCTTCTTACTCACTTTGACATTGAGTTGAGAGTAGGACCAGAAAACAAGGGTCAGATCTGATCAAGAATTCTTGGCTCTAGTCTGTTTTAAAAAGAATTCTGACGTTTGGTCCTACCGTGCGTATTATTGTATTTCATCTCTGTCAGGATTTTATAATTATCACACCTGTTATCTAAGTCACCTTCACATCAATTTCATAATCATCTTTCTAAAACTTTATCTGTTGATCTTTCTGTCGGGAAATAAAAAATACCTTATAAAATACAGATATCTCCAGGAAACGTGATTCATCCGACGAATAAGACGGCAATGACTGTATGGAAAAAATCATATTCCATATCAATGGTACTCCTATTTACACCTAAGCATCCTGAGATGAGGTCCATCATTGGTAGTCTGTTTCTCATCACAGCAATTTTCCCTATTCCGAATGGTGAATATGATTATATTATATATTATCTATAATTCCCAGTGGACTTTGACTTTTAGTCTAATTTTTTATTTTGCGAATGTTGAACGCTAAGGGAAATCTTGGCATAAAAAATTAGGATCAGCAAGGATAAAAGTAGAAGATCGACAATATTTTATTCCACCCCCGACGATCTTTACTTTTTCATGCCAACATCACCCTCGAATCTTCACCTGGATGATTAAAAGAAAAGATGATAGTTCAAAAGCAACCGTATGGTCTAATGGTCCGATATGATTGGAGAGCTATACTCGGAATTTTTTCCCACACCGAAATCCAAATTTTCTGAAAAATTCCTCTATTGTCCTGGGAAGATGCAAATATCCCAGGATAGGGATTTCATAAGTTTAGAGCTCTCTCAAGTATCATTAATCCAGAGATCATGGTGAGAGATCTTGATGACTCCAATTATAATAAGATAATCAAAAATCATAACTGCCTCAATCAAAGAAAGGGTTGTTTCCGGAGACCAAAATATGACTGTTTGACACAAGTTTGGGTCAGCCTTATTCTTTTGCTTCAAATTGGTATTTCTCTTACGAGGGGTTGTACGATCCTTCATCTCCCATCAGGCCAGGCCTATGACTTGTGTAGTTTGGCTCCTCATGACAAGCCTTGCCCTAGCTTGGCCTATGAAAAATATTTCTAGATCAGTATTTCTTCTTGCAGGATCATACGAGGACGTTATCTTCAGAGATTGGCTACCCGAGTCAGCTACTGTTCACAAGGTTGCTTATTACAGACAGGCAAATGGGGTTCTCAAATCAATGAAAGACGGAGCATATCATGATGTGGCAAGGACAGAGTTCTTTATTATCGGAATATACATCGATGAGACAAACAATATTCATGCCATATATGATAGTGCAGAGAATCAAATTTTTCTTAACATACCATACTTCCATCATATGAAACTTATACCAGAAGTATATCATCGTTACTTTGTTTGTCTTAGCCCACCCTCGCGCCCTCCATTACCAGAACCAAAAAGGCAAAGAACAGTTTAGAGTAGTGCCCAGTGGGGGAGAAATCCGGAAGCCCAACCCCCAAAATCTAATTCTTATAAATTTCACCTAATACGTATTTCATATTGTTGATTGATAAAGAAACTATTACAATGTGAAATGTTTTTTACTTTTATCGAACCCTCATACATTGTCGGACCTCGTGGAGTCAGCCTCCTTGTAATCAAGAAAATAGGAAATTCCATAATGTTCTGCAAAACTTTTTCAACTGATCTGTAACTAATTTATTTGTTGTGGACCAAAGAAATAATCCCAGTATAGTAGTAATATAATAGTAATTGGGAAATGAATTGAATTCCAAATCTATGAAAATAAAGAATAAGGAAAGGAACAAGAGCGTGATCAAATCGAATTCGGATCTGACAATATTCAGATCTGCTGTTACCTCTGATCAGTATAATCCTAGTGAATAAATGTTAATTGGAATAATAATAAGGAATATTTACTAGAGTGCATATAACTCCGACTAAGAGCTCAGCTGTTTGCAGACAGCCAAATAAAAGTGACTGTCCGATAATAACTCTTGATTTGGAAGACGCTTTGAGCAAATGAATTGAATTAAGGAATTAATTGTGCTGGAAATAAAATACCCCAACAGAAGGGATACCTACAGCTCGTACGAAAAAAATAAGAACATATTAAAAAAGTGCAAGAAAAATTCTGAATACATTTTTTTTTAAATTTTATTGTTATCCAAGACAGTTCGACTCCCAAAAAAAGTTCATTTCTAACCGAAAACGCGAATTTGCACGACTCCAGATCCGGGGTGGCGTATTATGTTTGAATGGTATGTTGAGTTACTGAGCACAGCGGGAGGAGGAGGTTCTTTCGTAAAATTTGTCGGTGTATTTTATCTCAATGTTATCAAAAATTGTGTGGCATAGTTAACGATGAATATTATAGACAGTAACAAAAATTGTGTATTCGCTTGAAATTCCATTTTATTATTGCAAGCAGCGGTGCTTATTCTAGTTACTCAACTCAGTTTTGCTTTTAGAATTCCGCCACCCCTGCTCCAGATGACATATAAAATATGCTGTGCATTCTACCAGATGACATGGTGCTACAGTATTTGAATTTATCGACGGATCGTGACGTAACGATAGAATACTCTATACGAATTGCATATTTGCCTCCCTCCATCCTCTTAAAATGAGGAAGGAGGTTCGAGTTTTTACCAATCACTCTTCTGTGATAGTCAGTATATCCCCCCCCTCCCCCTCCAACCCACTCTCCTCTTCAAATGGGATAAGGAGTTTGTGTTTTGATCAATCACTCTTCTGGTGCCCAATCTCTCTTCTCGAATTGGTCAATATACTATGAGCCCCCTCCCTTCCTCAAACCGGAAAGGGATTTCGAGTTGAGACCTATTACTCTTCGATGATTGGCTACTATACTGTGGTCTTGCTTCTTCAAATGTGAAAGAGGGTTCAAGTTATTACGAATCACTATATTGCGAAAAATCACTCTTCTTTGAGCTCATCTACATCACTTTCCTACAATTGATCACTATGATGTTACCACCCTCCACCTCCCTGAATGGAAAAAGGGTTTCAAGTTGTAACCTTCTCTTTGCTGTGACCCATCGCTGTTCTGTGATCGATGACAAAACTGGTACCCCCATCCCCTCTTATCCCATATTCAATTGGTGAAGGGGTTTCAAATATAACCAATCACTCTCCTCTGATAGGTCAGTATACTGCCCCTTCCTTCCTTTGCAAAACGGAGAAGGAGTTCTAGTTGTGACAAATTACTCTTTCGTGACTAACCCCTCTTCTATGATTACCCCCCCCCCCCTTAAATGGGAAAGGGGGATCAAGTTGAAACCAATCACTCTCCTATGATTATCAATTATACTGTGCACGCGCTTCTGCAAATAGGAAAGGGGGTTCGAGTTGTTCGTAATCACCACGAAGGAATAATAAGGAAACCCAACTGCCAGTGGGAAGCCCCTCGAGTAGTAGCCCTCTTTCTATACGTGGAAAAGTGTGCGAGTGAGAAAGTTTGTCAGATTGACGCAAGTTAGAGAGGTTATGTTCTTTTGTTGATTATTTTACGAAATATATACGAAATGAATAAATAAATAGTATTTTCAGTACTTGGTTGAAAATTATGTGTAAGTATTATAACTTGATTGAAAAGTTCAAAGTTTTTCGAAATGTAAACATGAAAAATATTATAATTATATTCAAAGTTATTTTGAGGTGACTCAGTTTAGGAATTAGTTACTTACGTATTCATAAGCATGCATGAAATTTGATCTGCACGGAGAACATTTTGGCATTTGCATCAAAACAAACGAACATAACCTCTCTTACTTACGT
Organism: Neuroterus valhalla; assembly: GCA_011762715.2. Lineage (NCBI taxonomy): Eukaryota > Metazoa > Arthropoda > Insecta > Hymenoptera > Cynipidae > Neuroterus > Neuroterus valhalla. The sequence goes on along the minus strand of WSXT02007324.1, from coordinate 3,011 downwards.
CAATTTGGGAAACTTTCTCACTCATATACTTTTCCATGCATAGAAAAAGGACAACTGCGCGCCTGTGCACGAGAATTTAGGATCTTCCAGTGAAGTTTTCTGCCACTCACGGTAATATTTCTATTACCAAGTGGCAAAACGAAGTTAGATCTCCTTATTATTTCTTTGTGGTAATCACTCATTTTGATACCATCCACATTTATATTTTTCTGGAAAGGGGGAAGAGGTAGTGAGAGGAAGTGCAGAGAGGGGTTGAATTCTGAGAGACTTTGTTTGTTGCGGATGAACCAGGGAATGTTCAAAGAGGACCGGAGAAGGCGCATATACGTGCCTTTAAGTTTGGAGAGACGATTTGGCGTCGCTGAGCCCCAGATGGGGATCGCGTAGGTGCAAATGCTCCTAATTATGGCGTTAAAAGCACGGGTTTTTGTAGTTCGGGAGACATTACGGTTATTGAAGAAGGGCGATGATCCTGAGCTCTGGACTGTGCTATCTTTAGGCACACGAGTTCTGGAGAAGCCCGTCACTCAGAACTGAGTGAGTAGCAGCGTGGGGCAGCAAGCTCATTGGTTATAAAAATCCTGCTCGAATTCCTTTCCCTTCTCTCAAATTTGCAACCAATAAAACTATTTCTACTTCTGCCATGCCTGAGGATGCCTGTGACTCATTTCTGCTCCTCTATTCCTCTTACATTCTAAATTTCTTATGTTTTAAATCGAAATAAAAATATCAAAAGTATATATTCTTGTCTAGTGAATTCATTAGGTTCCAAGTTAATATCATTCTATGCGTAACTGAGTAACTCATCTAAATGTACATATATCTTTATATAGCGTGACTCCAATTGAATATACAATACGTGTACGTAATATTATAAAATACTCAGAAATATTTGAATCTATTAATGGACTGAATATAAGGGTAAAAATCTGCCCGCTGCGTGGGCACATTCTCATCGCGCGCTTCGCGCGCAGCTCGCTTCGCTCGCAAGTTTGAGCGCGCCTAGGGCGAGCGTCTTTCGGATCTCGCGCTTCGCGCTCGATGGTAATCTCACCTCGCGCTCTGCGCTCGGTCATGAATTTACCTCGCGCTACGCGCTCGGCTTTTGTACCTCCCTACAGTTATATAAAAAGCTTGTGAAACTCAAAAGCGAAATGTCAACTACTTTAATTTGATGACTGTGAATTCTCTTTTGTTAAAGCTTCTCTGGCTCTAACGAATGCATTCTCATCGCGTGTCTCGTACTGCACACTCGATCAAAGTTTGTCCAAAACGGTGGAGAAGTTTTGTTGCCTAATTTTTCTCACTCACTCTAAATCCCTTGGACTGAAATTCTGGTCCAAGCTATGACCAAACCTCTAATTCTGGTCCAATGGACTGACTTTCCGGTCCAACGAACGACTTTCTGGTTCAATGGCCCAGAAAGTGGTCCAAGTTTGGACCAGGAAAAGTACGAAAATTCCGGTACAATTGGACAGGATTTTTCTTTACCGCTGCTTGGACTAGGATTCCAGTCTTATGGATTGGAAAATCGGTCCCAGGGATTTAGAGTGCATGTTGTGTAGTTCTCCTAGAAATTCATCTTTTTAATGTTTAATTTGATTTTTTACGATTCAAACAAAAACTACGCGCCCAATGGGAGGTATCATACCCATTTACAGATATTTTTCGGGTGAACAACTTTTCTCTATCAATCTTGTGTGTTAGAATTAGTCATTTTGTCAAAAATTATATTATTTCATTTTTATATTCATTCTTCCTGATTGAAATGATGACTACATACCATGTTAAGAAAGTTTGAGAATACATTTGAAGATATTTTTAGGTAAAGAACTTGCGTCTGTTTGATTTTTCCTAAGCTTGTGTCAATTATCTAAATGTTCATTTTTTTCATGTTTTATATGCTTTTTTAAAAATGAAGCAAAAACTACTTGTCCCATCAAAAAGTTGATTTTACCATATTCGTTAGATCTTTTCTTGGTGCGCAAGTTTTGTTTATTTATATTTTCCAGTACCTCCCATAGTTTGACCAAAAAAAGAATCTTACTATTTTTTATTATTTTTTGTGCGACTAAAATTTGAATTTTTTATTTTTTGAGAAAACTCGAAAAGTTGTAAAGATCGTCCTGGAGGGCCCTCAAAAAGAAACAATTTTTTTTCTTTAATTTCCTTCTCATATCTTGCGTTGTTTGGCTAAAAATTCTCATTTTTGTTTATATTTTTCAATTTTGAAAATGCTACAACTCTGACAATTTTGTTTCCATCAAAAAAAATTATCAAAATAAATTGTTTTAATTTTTACCTGCTACAAGAAACCGTACTTCAAATTTTTGTGTCTTGAAAAAAAAGTCCAAAAAAATTTTCTAAATGCTCCCCCATTTTCATTTTTGATCCAAAACAGCTAGTTAACGAACTCGAATTGTATTTTTGGTCCCTCAAAATGGTTTCTAAGAGCACGATCGAATATCACCATTCTTTCGAAAGTTATCGAGTTCACAGATTATTTTCCATTTTTTTTTGTGCGATCAAGATTGGGATTTTCGATTTTTTGAAGAAATTCCAAAAATTGTGAAGTCTGTCTTGTAGGGCATCCAAAAAAAAAACATTTTTTCGTCTTTACTTTGTTTTCATATCTTTCGTTGTTTAGCTAGAAATTCTCATTTTTGTTTACATTTTCGAATTTTGAAAATGCCATAACTCTGACAATTCTGTTCTAATCAAAAAACAGCATGAGAATAAATTGTTCCACTTATTGCTCACTACAGGAAGCAATACTTACAATCATCGAGTCTTGAAAAAATTGGTCTCAAAGTTTTTCAAAATGCTCCCCCTCTTTTATTTTTGATCCAAAATAGCTGGTAAACGAACTTGACCTTTAGTTTCTGTCACTGAAAGAGTCTACCGAAGGCCAATCAAATCGATTAGTTTTTTCGGAAGTTATCGTGCTAACAGACAGACATACATACATACAGACAGACAGACACATTCGTAAAAACCTGTTTTTCGGGTTC
>WSXT02007313.1:0-14806 GCA_011762715.2 Neuroterus valhalla | reverse complement strand
ATTATAAATTACCGGAAAATTCCAATATATTTTTCGGTTGTCGACCAACCGACGGAAGGTGTAAATGAACCTTAAGGTGCTATGCAACATAATTTCGCGCTAATTCATCTGATTCGTTGATTCCTCAATATGGCGGCGTTTCGGAAGTGCGCAGAACAGGATGAGAATCTTTTCACGGAGAGAACACACCATGTCTCAATTACACCATGAGTTCAACCATGTATGTGTATACATCATGCGTTTAATTGTGCACATGCAATTCTTAACGTATGTTGTGTACGCATAAATGTGGAATTATAATTGGAGTAAAAACATACATTTTTAAAAATATTGGGAAAGTAAAGTTATTTGAAAATGAATCTGTTTACGCACCATCTCAAACATGTATCTAAAATTTTTTGCGGTCTCCGAAGAAGTTATGCATCAGAAAAGTTTTCCATCGAGTGGACCCGGCCAGAAAAAGTACCATGCATTTTACCAGAAAAGAGTGGTGACTTGGGATTGGATTATAAAATTCATCCGACAGAACCTTGCAAATCGTATGAAAATATTCCAGAACTGCAAAAGTAATTATACTTGAATTTTTTGTGAAAATAATTAGAATGAGAAAAAACAGAGTGTAGCTTAAGACAATTCATAGGTATTTAAATGAATCTTCGCACGACTGAAGCATACCCCATTAGTCAGGTAGCCCAGTGCACTTCTCAATAGGTAATCTTAGCAAGGCTGATTTTTATATATATGATAGATTTTATCCTAGTAGTAAGCAAGATGACCTTCAGATGGTCCGGTATCCCTGGATATGTCAAGGACAATGGGCCCTTCATGTTAAATTTTTTTGAAAATTTGATGATTTCAGCCAAACTGAAATTAACAGTTATAGTCAATTGGACAGTATACATCATAGAAACAACATTCAACTGCCATTTTATTGCTGGATAAACTTTTCAGCTGAACCGAAAGACAATTATATCAGCGCCCGTACATTCGTGGTTATATGGCACTCTAAGACCGTGCTACACGCACAAATAATGTTTTCTTGCCCATTGGAATAATAGTGAAATAAATCATTCAATAAACGTTCAACAATTAAAACAAACCGACATACACAATATAGGGGGCCCTATGATACAATTATACTAGCGCGTGAACACAGGCGGTTGAACTGCAATGTCGCGTTTTGTTTATTGCACCTATCAGCAATAAATTGCTAGTTTAATGATTTTCCCATTTCGTGAAATAAAAAAAGACGATTAACTTGAATCTTGTTTAGGCTATTGCTGTGTCACTTCAGTTATTTAAATGGTGTACGTCAATAAACATCACGTAAATGAATGGTGCTTTTTAATTTCCGTGGCCATTCACTGTTTTAAATTGACACTTGTATAAAAAATGATACAACTATATTTTAGTTGAAGATATTTGTAAATATTTCAAAGTTTTCCCAATAAATGATCATAATTTACCAATCATACAGCGTTGTAATATGGAGTAAAAAAAATTTGATTTAAAAAAAAAGACCCGACTCCAGAAAGATGTAATTCGGAAATGATTTAAACAATCCGTAACCAAGAAGTAAAAAATAATAAATTAAATAATAACTGTTCCTACTAGAAATTAAAATTGTTGAAATATCGCTTTTTCTAGAGTCGACTGTTCTGCTTCTTCAGTTTTTACTTGCTAATGGCTGAGTCAACCACGGCGCCGACTTAAAAAAAAGCGAGATTTAAACAATCATTTTTTGTTGGAACTAAATAAGTAGGCATTTCAAACATTTTAATTTTTAGTACGAACAGTTATTATATTAATTATTATTTTTTACTTTTTAGTTACTAATTTTCAAATCATTTCCGATTTCTTTTTTTTTTCAAAATTTTTCATCTTTATTTTTTACTTCATAGTTACTATCGTTAAAGTCATTTTCGATCTATATTTTTTGGATTCGGTCTTTTTTTTTTAAATGAAAGTTTCTTTCTACTCCATATTACAGCGCTGTATAATTGATAAGATATGATTATTTATTGGAAAACACTTTGAAATGGTTAGAAATATCTTCAACGAAAATATAGTTGTGTTGTTTTTTATACAAGTGTCAATTTAAAACAATGAATGACCTCTGAAATTGAATAGCACCATTCATAAATTTTTATCGTGATGCTTATTGACGTACACCATTTAAATAACTCAAGTGACACAACCATAGCCTTAAGGGGGAACGCCACTGTGATGGGTCAAAAAAATTAATTTTTTTTTGTTGCATTTTCATAAAGTATATATATTCAAAAGTATGTAAAAAAATTGGCAATTCAAAATCTTAAAAATTGACTGAGATATACCCAAAATCCGAAGGAAGAGCAGATAGGCCGTTACGCCGATCATCCGAACAGCCGCGTTTCAAATATTATTCATCCTTCAGTTGCTTTTTGAGTTCCACTGTGATCACGTTGTTACTCCGAATATGCAATGGAAACTTTAAACGCTTATTTCTCAAAATGATTTATTTCTCAAAATTTTGAAAATTACTATTTTTTTCGACATTTTGAAAATTTAAAAAAGGCTCAAAATCACACAAAAAAATTCAAATCGCCACCATTCTGTGAAAAAGATTATTTCAATAAGACGGCTACGTGCAACGATAGCCACTATCCTATAGATTATTTATATTTTTGGTTTTTTAATTTCAGATAATAATTCTCAGCTGTATCGCTGCCACCAGATGACGTCATTTTTTTTATGTCGTTACGATATTTTGGATTACTTTCTGAATTTCCAACATTTGTTAATAAAAATTTACATCAACATAGTTGAATACATACCTAAACGATTGCTTTTTGTCCGATCCTCAAATGATCATTCCTTCTTACAAAAAAAAATTCACGAAAATCGGCTTTTTTTAGACCCGTCACAATGGCGTTCCCCCTTAACAAGATTCAAGTTGTTTGTGTGTCGGTTTGTTTTAATTGTTGAACTCTATTGTCTAACGTTTATTGTATGATTTATTTTACTATGATTCCAATGGGCAAGAAAACATTTGTGCGTGTAGCACGGTCTTAGAGTTCCGTATAACCACGTATATAATGGCGCTGATATAATTGTCTTTTGGATCAGCTGACAAGTTTATCCAGCAGTAAAATGCCAGCTGAATGTTGTTTCTACAATGTATACTGTCCAATTAACTATATCTGTTAACTTCAGCTTCGCTAAAATCACCAAATTTTCAAAAAAATTTAACATGAAGGGCCCGTTGCCCTTGACATATCCAGCGCAACGGAACCAGCTGAAGGTCATCTTGCTTACTACTAAGATAAAATCAATCATATATATTAAAACCAGCCTTGTTAAGATGACCAATGCAAAATGCAGCAGGCTCCCTGACTACATTCTAAGTAAAAGAGTTTGATAACACCCGATTTTCTTGCCAAAACATCTTGTTTGAGATCGGTTTTTTCATTGAATGAGTGAGAAACGTCAAGTTCATATCCTTTTTTTGCGAGTTATGTGTCATTACCTCAATTCCATCGGGAACTTTGCAGCGGAGGAATAAATCGTTCGCAACCCGATTGAGTGCAGGCATAACATCCGAAGTTAGTAGAGCCACGATACTGTCATTTTATGTCACAATCTATGAAAAAATTGTTAAAAAATGAGGTAATGTTTATGTCCCGCAATGGAAAAACGGTTCAAAAAAGTTTTTTTTTCTAGAATCCCAGGAAAAAAGAATCCATTGAAATGACGCCTGTTTGAATGGCGTATCTGTCATTTGCAGATTCATGAATTGGTAACTGAATCGGTTTGCACCTATGTCTGTCGGTCATTTTCTTGAACAGTTTTGAATCTGCCATATAATGCAATGACCATTCTAGGCACAGTCATATTGAATGGGCTTTCCTCTTTTTGAATGAGACCATATTTTTCGAGGATCGACTCCCATATTTCAAAAACTTCCATATTTTTGAAATTTTATAAGTTAAGACAGAAGGAATGATATACAAGGCCACTGGATTCCTGTTTCTATTTGATTTCTATAAGAAGTAATGGTCTTTGCGGCCTTTAAGTCAGACCAAAAAATAATAACGAGTGAAATTATTCTAAAAACCAATCCGCGGCAATCTGGAATTCCAGTGACAGATACGCAATTCACAAACCTTCAAAACCCATTCAATGCACTTGAATGGATTTTTGTTTCCTGGGATGGCTTATTTTTAACTGTAGATTATTAATCCAAAGTGTAGAGACGAATTTTTTTGTTATTATTGAAAAAAAGGTAAAAAAGTGTAGTGACAGGAAAATGCGTTATAAGTGTTTGCATCGAAAACACTGATGGAAAAAGGTACGCACGTGCAGTAAATGTCGATAATTACAATGAAATAGTTAAAATGGAGCATTATTGTTAAAATTAACTTGGTAAACGAACATTAAAAATCCTCGAAAATTGAGGTTATTTGTGCTTTATTATCAGGCGGGAGGCACTCCTATAAAGGCCTGTAGAATAAATGTGACGTGAGATTTGACCAGAGCCGCGTGGCGGCGCTGGCCTTACTTTTAGGCCCATAATTATTCTATAGCATGAGGAAAATTAAATTCATAGCATCGATAATGTACATATCGTAAACTTTAAAAATAGTAGATTTCCATTGAATTTCTTTTAAGTTTTGACAATTTTAATGATTAATAAAACTAACAATTAATTCAACCATATTATGAAATTCTATATTTCTCTATACAAATTAATTATGTTATAAAAATATGTCGAATATTCATAACGTTTTTTATTATAAATAATAGGATTCATAGAATAAATAAATATTATAAAGTTGGCAAATTGAAAAGTGTATTTGTAAAGAATATTTAGGTATATTTAATTTGAATAATTATATACACATTGGCGAATTTTAAGAATTAAAGATGTAGCAAGTTTTGCTCGCTTCTTCTTCTGCTCCAAGTCTCCAACTAAAACGAAGGAGCTTCAACTAAAATAGTTAAATTTTCAAACAGATACATTGATTTCACTCAAAGAGATGAATTATGCACCAAAAAAATGAAATTTTTGACTACAACTATGGAATTTTCAAGTCGAATAAGTTAAACTTTTCATTTAAATTAGGAACATGGGACTTCTAAATTTTCAAAAGGTTCGCGTTCCATGTTGTGTTCTTGTTTATTATCCAACTTGAGTCAGCTTAAAAAATTTCACTGAGCAACGGCTTTGAAAAAAGTTTTCCTTAAAATGGGAAAAAATAAAAATACCCCCCGTGGATCCGCCACTGCTTCCGTTTATGTACTTAAAAAAAATTAAAAATTAACACTGTTGACACTTTTCCCATGTATTTTACAAACTGTCGGCCTAAAAGTACAGCCAGCGCCGCCACTCGGTTTCGGTCAACATTTCCGTCACTTTTAGTTTTGACTGTCATCTGCCTGTTTATTATGATGAGCAGTGACTATAGCAGAAGCGATGTAAGTGAAGATGGCAGCTCTTTCGATACTTCTCGGAATCGTGAAATCGATCAGTATCGAAAGATTTGAAATTTGAATTTCGAATAATCAAATAATTTAGCGTGTATGCGCAAACACCTGACCGTATATTCAAGAACATATTGAAAAAAAAACTTTTACTATAAATAGAAAAAGATTATCGTTCATAAATATTATATTTCTCTTTCTTTTTAGCGAAGTGTGAATGCCGTAACCTCAAAAATGTCTAATGATATTTGCCTTTTTTTTGCGATTGCAATTTTTTTCTTCCAGATTTTTTCCATCCAAAAAAATGTCTGATAGTTTTGAAGATGTTTGCGCCAGTTGTTTATGGAGATTTGAAGATTTTGTAGTTTTGTTCCGAGACATTGACACCCTGTATGCATTTTTGGAACATCATGGTTACCTCCTTAGACAAAAAAATTGTCCATAATGTGGTGAAAAATGTACGCTTGTAGCGAAAAATCCAGAAAATAGCAAGGGATTGTCATATCGCTGTAAAAAGACAAGAAGTGTTGTGGAGAATTGAAAAAAAAAACAGAAAGTAATATTTGATTTCCACAAAACATTCAGAAATAATACGCTTTTTCTGGGTCACATTTGCCCGTTGCCACGATTTCTAAATTAGTTTGCTACGTTTTACTTGGTGTAAAAAGCAAAAGCATGTTTTTGAGAAAAGAGCTTGGATTTGGTTCAAACGTTGTGAACGATTGGCTGGATTTTATGCGAGAGGTTTTTTTTTTTTTGGATTGGCTGGCAAGAACAGAACCGAAAAAAATTGGAGGAGTCAATAAAATCGTGGAAATTGACGAATCCTTAGTAGGGAAACAGAAGAATAATGCTGGAAGAATCATACCAGGGCAATGGATTTTTGGTGGAATAGAGAGTGGGAGTTGGTTATGTTTTGTTGTTCCTGTAAAGAACAGAACCAAAGAAGCTCCTGGAAATCATTCGAGAAAGAATTGAGGATGGGACAACAGTGATGTCCGACTGTTGAAAGTCATTTAATACCCTTGACAACGAAGGACACTAACATCTGACTGTCAACCATTCAATAGACTTCGTCGGCCCAAATACCCAAGCGCACATCCAGAGTGTTGAACGTTTTTGAAGAGATGTAAAAGACAACATTTCGAGGTATGGGCGACGAAGGTATCATTTTTAGGGTACTCGGCAGAATTCAACTTTCGCAGAGAATTTCCGGACCACAAAGAACAAATTTACGAATTTTTCCGTGCTGCAAGTATGTTGTATGATCCTCGAAAACTGCTCGACATCGATGAAAATTCCCACTTCACCGATTCGTACATGATTTTTAAATTATATTCACATTTCTTTTTTTACAACAAAAATAAATTATTTCATTTACCAAAGACTTAGGGATTACGACGTTGAATCGGAATGCGAGTAAGAAACCTGTATATTTGATTATTGATGAATTTGAATTTTTTGTAGATCATAAAATTCATTAATAAATGAGTTTAGGGATAACCAATAGTGGATGACATTGTCTGACTTGAGCTTTCTACTGCAAACCATGCTAGTTATAATAATAAAGGCAGTGATTTTATATCATGAATATATAATTTTCATTTACGTGATATTGTGCGGGTAGAAGACCAATCGATGCAAAACAGTTCCAAATTGCAAAGAAAGTGATAAAGGCACGGCTTAAATTGGTCACAGAGATAACTTGGGTCACACACTTCCCCCTTATCCCAAGTCTCGTGGGGGGCAGGAAGGCACTCCTGTGATTTGTCCACGGTCGTATATACAGGTCTCGAAACTCCCGTAGTGGGGGTAAAAAAGGCTTACGAAACCACCGCAGATTCAATAATTTGCCGCAAGATGGCGTGGTGGAAGAGTTATGCGCTTGTCCGTGATGCACGTGGGAACTTCAAAAGCGTTTAAATACGTATTGTGTTGTTTCAATGGAGACTGTAAAATGTGGAGTTAAAATATAATTTTTGAAAGTAGGCGAAATCAGTCTTACACAAACCTTTCTTTTCAAACTGTGAAGAATATTAAAAAACTTGATCATGAGATGTTTTTATTTGCAGTATGAACGAATTTTCAATAATTAATACTTACGTTAAAGATCACTTCCCCGTTACTATTATAAATAATTTTTTCTCTGGTGATTTCATCATCAAGAAAATGTCTATCGCAAACTCTCTGAGTTGTTCTCAGACTCTCAATACCGGGTATAGCAAGAAACCATTCCTTCTGAAGATTACATGGAACCTTGAAAGAGGATCTATTTTCTTCCGTGTTCCACTTATTTGTCGAACAGTTTGAAACTGCACAATTCGAAGGCATTTGTCGCACACAAAACCACGAACCACCATGCATGGGGCAACAGCCATAACGTTTTCACAGCACGTGGTACCGGCTCGACTTAGAGGCTAGAGAACATACAGTGAACAGCTGATTCTCCTCACCACGTTACTCGAGCGCCCACGCCCGCGGTGGCGATAGAGAGAACAAGCCGACTCACCGTAACCGTGTCTTTCCAAGCTTTCCCCTCCAGCGGGAGTTTCGGGACCTGTATGTACGACCGTGGATTGGTCACAGGAATAACGTAGGTCACATACCTTCCCTTTTCCCCAAATCTCGTGTGTGTGTGTGTGGGGGGGGGGGGGGCACCCGTGTGACTGGTCACAGAAATACCGTAGGTCACATACCTTCCCCTTATTCCAAGTCTCGTGGGGGGCGGGAAGGTACCCCTGTGACTGTCCACAGACTGACTATGCTTGTGACTAGTCACAGCACAGAGACATGGGAAAAGGGAAAGATATGTGACCTACGTTATTTCTGTGACCAATTATATCACGCAAATATGCGGGAAAAGTGTAAGTCGCCTGTCATTGTTTATTTTTGCTTTTTATAAACAAATGATTCGGAACCTTTGTTTTCGCTCACTTTTAATTGATCAGAAAGACAAAAATTCGCAATTCTGGAGTCTTTTGTTCTAATTCTACTTTTTCGAAAAGGTTACCAAAAATAACCAAGCTAGGTTAACACACTTTTCTCCCAAATATTTTGAAAAAAGGAACAAATAAACAATCCTGATCTACATTTGAATTTCAAATTTCAAATCTTTCGATACTAATTGAACTCACGATTTCGAGAAGTATCGAAAGGGCCGCCATCTTAACTTGCATCGCTTCATCATAAAACACACATAACCTCAATTTTTGAGGATTTTTCATGTACGTTTTTGGAGGTAATTTTGACAATAATGCTCGATTTTGACTATTTCACGAGTAATTATCGACATTCACTACACGTAAGTACCTTTTTATATCAGTGTTTCCGCTGCAAACAATTAACGCATTCTCCTGTCACTACACTTTTTCACCTTTTTTTCAATAATAACAATAAGAAATCCGTTTTTCCACCGTCGAATTATTAATCTACAGGTAAAAATACGCCATTCTAGAAAAAAACATCTTTCTAAACCTTTTTTTCGTTACGGGTCATAAACAGTGGTGTTACCAAAAATGATATATGAATTAAGTTTACGGCTTATCTTTAGATACATAGTGCATTTATTGAGAAAATTAATCAGTTGTAGTCTTTTTCAAATCTTAAACCTTAATCATTCCCTTCATATGCTTGTTGTAATCTGTTACTTAACCTAACTGTGTTCTCTTGCGTATTTGTATTTTATGATTATGATTTTGTTTAGGTTGTACAGGAGCGAGATGCAGTGTTTTCATTGTAGTATAACTGTGCCCTATCCTTTTGCATTGCATTTCAATTCTGCTGCCAACTGCACGCGCAAAAAAATGAACAGAATGAAATTACTATTTCGAGCGAGTTTTATATTACTTTATAAAGATATTGTGTTCTTGATTTATTAAGCCTATTCGCGGACCGTATAAAAGAAAAAAAATGATTCAATATCGTTCTTAAAAATATCGACAATAACCTCCCACCGACACCAGAGTGATACCTTTATAATCCTCTACCTTTTTACTCTCCTTTTTTGATTAGCGGAATCACTAATCCCGTCCTCTATTCTTCAGGCCATCCTTCCCCTCTTCATACTTTGTTTCAGATTCTCGACATCTCTTTTCTCTCACCTTCCCCCCATACTTAAGAGTTTCATTCTCTATGTCATCCTCTCCTGTCGCTTTATTTCTTTTTAGTCTCTCCATTGCCTTGTCAACTTCCTCCCTGCTTATATCATTTTTATCTTCCTCTCCTTTTTCTATTACCGTCTTCTCTTCTTCTCAAAACCTTCTTTCTTCACTCTCAACAGCTCTTTGAAGTACCCCATCCATTTACTCATTCTCATATCCTCATTCACTCCTTTTCTTCTTCCTCTGTTCTTACTTATTACTTCCAAAACCTTTCCTTCCTTCACTGCTTTTCCTACCCCCTTCATATATCTTACTTTTTCCTTCTGCCTTTTTCTCGTTTATCATTCCCTCATATCCTCGTTTTCTCCTATTGTACTCCATTCTGCTGATCACCCCTCTTCTCCATTCGTTTAAACTCTCTTCCATTTTTTCTTTACCTTTTTTTACATTCCTCATCCCTCCCACCTTTTCTTTCTATGGCCTCCTTCCCTTTTGGTCCTACCGCCTCTTTCACCTTATCAAACACTTCTATTATTCTTTCTATTATCTCGTCTACCCCTTCCTCTTTTATAACTTTTCGATTCTTATTCTTCACTGTTCCTATGAATTCTTCCAACTTTTCTCTCCTCCAACGCCCCATGTTTTTCTTTCTTCAATGTACATTTTTATCATCATTCTGCTATTTTCCTACGTTCTTCATTTTCTCTCAAATGATCCTATGGACTTCCCAGTCTGCCCCACCTGGTATTTTCTCGACTGGCTGTTGTTGAAACAGGCCCCCCTTTCTATACCGGCGTCTCGTGTAAGACGTCACTATCCCCATCACCGCTCGCATCCATCTTCCTTCCTCTCCCACTCTCCTTGTCAACCCCCATATGCCGAGACGGTTCACCATCATGGCTGGTAACAACCTTTTGCGGCCCTCTAGTGGGACTTCTTGCAACCAACATTCTCTCCTTACCTCTCCTTCACCTCATTTCACCATGTTACTAGACCCTTAAGAACTTTCACAAAATGAACTCCAAAAAACACCCCCCTTTTCCAATTCTAACCTTTAAGCACTTCACTCGTTTTGCCTCTTCACCCTACACACTCCCAAAACTCAAGCTTCCTTCAAACCTCCGATTTCTTACAAAGTCCACCCTAACATCAAACTCAGCCCAAATTTGTTTTCCAATTCTCTAACGGCATGTCGTCCCGCATTGAAGAGTAAAACATAGTTTCTTAAGAATAGTATGTAGGTTTTGTAATTCATACAGCTCTAAGCTCAAAGATGGAATACAAACCGATTAGCCACGTTTATTCAGAAAGTGAAACTCCTTAATTTTAATACCTCTTTTTTGTAGTTGAATAAAGAATGGAGCTATACTGGGTCCGTGCTAGAACGTTATAGCCTAATGAATTATTATTTATATTTTGTTCGTTGGATAAATAGTGCTTTTTGTTAAGGGACCAAATCTGCCGTCTGAAACGAATTTTAAAAGAGAAAAGGCAGAAGGAAAAGATATGATATATGGAGCAGGTAGAAAAAGAAGTAAAGGGAGGAAATGTATGGCAGGTAATAAACAGGGAAAGAGGAAGAAGGGAGGGAGTGAATGAGGATATGAAAATGAGTGAATGGATGAAGTACTTCAAAGGACTGTTGGGATGGGAAGAAAGAAAGGTTAGGGGAAAAGAGAAGAAGGTTATAGAAAAAGGAGAGGAAGATAGAAATGATATAAGCAGGGAGGAAGTGAACGAGGTAATAGAAAGGCTGCAAAGAAATAAAGCGACAGGAGAGGATGACATGGAGAATGAAGCTCTAAAGTAGTTCGGCATATAAAGATAACTTGAGATTTTGAAGAGACGCTGAAGAGGGGAATGAAAATAGATTGTGGTGTGCATGAAGGGTATGTAGAATGTCAGGAAATAGAATTGGAGATGATGATAAGGTATGGAGAGGAAATATGGAGAAAAATTATAGAATCGCAGTACAACAGTTGGTATGCGATGGATTCATGGGTGGAGGAACCAGAATACCTGACAAAGTTAAAAAGGAGAATAAGTGGAATAGCGTATTATGGTTAAGAATGTGAGAGGGAATGAAGACGTGTAGATACTTGATGGACGAACAAGAGAAAATGTGATAGAGGTGTGTACTGGAGAGGCAGAGGAAAGGCAGAAGAGTGAGTGATTGTGTAAGAGGAATATATGGATGAAAGTGGTCGGGGAGTAGAATCAATGAGAAAACTGGAAGAACTAAGGGAAGAAAAAGCCAAGGGTTTGTCCAGATGCCCTGGAAGCTCGATCTGCGAACTTAGTACATAAATAATAGCGATCAGCCGAGGAAGTTGTTGTTAAGCGTTAGTATGAAGAAAGTATAAGTTATTCAAGGCACTTATGTAACCTGTTGTAAATGTTACACCCGAAAATTGCATGTGAAAAAAATGTGAGCAATCTTTGCTAAGGTCGATTCGTAGATTTATCCGCTTCTTATTCTCCAATTATTAAATGGGAATTTAAGCTATGAAAGAGAGAAAGGGGGAGGGGGTGATTACATTGATCGAATTTCTATGAATTCAATTTTATTGTTTGATCTTTCATTTTCGCATTTTTATCCTTTTCTATTATTATGATGATTCCTACGAGCATTGATAAAATTAACTACTCCGGACTACTGAGCATTGATGTCCGCCTTTGAATTTTGAGGAAGATTCAGCTTCAAATTTGACGAAGAAAAAGCCGCGCCACACAATGCCACGAACTGGAACTAACTACGTACTATTTTAAATGATTAGCATCCCATCAGTCTTGTATCTCTTATGAGCCAAAACATCTGACGTTATTCAAATTTTTCAGTTCAAATGGGCTTTGGTTCCATTTTGCGAAAGTTCCTGCGGATATCTACTAAAACAATGCACCGGGAATTCAATCTTCAGGAAAGCGTTAAGTTTAGAGCACAGGAAAGTTGGCGAATTTCCCGATTAAGCTCACTGCGCGCTCGTTGCCTGGATAGCCTTAGAGATTTATTCTCTTTTTCTCAATTTTTCATAAAATGCATAAATGCATCAGTTACTACTTTACATAAACTATAGGTAAGATGCAACAATGCGCAAAAGAAGTTATATGAGTGTTATGATAATCTAATTCAGGGATGTCCACAAGAGCGGTCCAAAAAATGTCAAGTTTCGAATTTTCGAAATGTCTGTGCATTAATCCATTTACATAGAAAAATTAATATAAAATATTCAACTGTCTTCATTCTTAATTAATATCTAGAGGTGGTCCGAAGCTGAAAAAGTTTTGTATTTTTAAATCGCAGGCACAGCACTTCTTTCCAAGTTTTTCTTTTGGACCCTACTTTTAATCCTGCCCTTCAATAGTTTCGTGGTCTGAAGCCATCCAAATTCGTGTGTCTCTACTAAGCCCTCTGCCTTTATTTTTTCCTGCTCAGAAAATTGCACTCAATCATATAAACTAACTTCGATTCTGTCAGGACATTAAAACTAGCCCTAAGCACTTTACAATTTACATTGCTCGAGTATTGAAACAAATTTCAAGAAAAACACCGCGCTAATCATTCAAATACACTTGCAAATCTAAATCCTTGCTAAAAAATGTATGATTATGGATTCACTCAAGGGAGAGATGATTGCTTACATTGCCTTTATTTTAGACTCTGAATGCTTTCTCTTTATGAATGAAACATGCTCCGATTTGATTTTATTTCGAAGATACGACGGGACGTTACACTGGATTCTCTTTCGGTAATTCAGAAGAAAAGGAAAATTCCATCCGAATTTCCATGATTAATGCAACCATATACAGTGAGGTCTTTATCATTAGACAAAGTGTAAATTCGTTACAATAAAAGTTGCATAAACCACTTTATCATTATCTAAAAGTCTACCACAATTGCAAACAAGCACAACGAGGTCTTCGTCGTTAGACAAAATTGCAAAGTCTTTACAATCATGCATTCACGGATCTTATAAAGTTTCCCAAAAACTCACATTTGTGCTCCTAATTCCCGTAAGAATTAGGATATATTCCTTTGATAAAAAGAGAATCCTTGTAATCAGCTTCCCTTATGGGAGATTCAAGTGACGCCTATATCAGGAGTTAAAACTCTGACAACTGGTATTGAGGGAATACCGAGCACGTCTCTCCTCGGTGGGCCTCCGGGTGGAAGTCTTCGGTACCGTTACCAAATTCTCGATGCTACCAATGTCGAGGCATTGGATTTTGAGAAGTCCGCGTCCGCCTGTATAGCATGCGATGTATAAGCGCGGAAAGGCTCTCCATATGCATTATCTTACGCGTTGTGATGTCGAGGGCCTCGAGCTCGTTCTTCGTCCATGGAACCATCCCAAACGAATGGAGTAGAACCAGGACGGCAAGCATGCTATTCGCAGATATCTTGTTCAACGACGACAGGTCGGACGACCAAATCCGCCGAGGAAGGTGTTTGTATCTGCTGCGGAGGACCTCCTTCATTTACGTTGTATCCTGAATACAGCTCTCAGGCAAGTCTAGATATTTGTAGGACGTTCCAGCGCTAAGGTCTCAATAGCACTACGTCCACAAGCTGAGGGTCCCTACGTACACCTGCAATTCGTCCATGTTTCAGATGAATCTTAGCACACTTATCCAATCCAAAGTCCATACCGATTTCTTGTGTGTACCCCTCGATGACCTGTTAGAGCATTCTTAGGATGCTCATTCCCGAAGCATGGATCTTCAAGTCATCCATATAGAATTTATGAGTAACCTTTAGCTCACAAGCCCTAGTTTCGCCGCAGAAGTACCCGTGTACTTTCGAGTATTGCAGAATCGTAAGCGTGCATGCTCAGTAACAGTAAAATGAAGAAAAATTGAATTTCGTCGATAAGTAGCATCTATCGTGGGGCGAGAAGAATCTTTTAGATAAATCAAACGCATTTTTATCCAAAAAATTTGAATATGCAATAAAAAATAAGGGTTCACATTTATTATTTTGAACTTGCCCCCAACCCCAGGGGACGGTGTGGGGAACCAATTTTATCATCAGTGTATGTGCTCCTCAGAGTAATCAAGTTTAGATTCATAACCTTTTTTCAAAGAGTGCTTATTTTGCGAGATATTTAAACCCTTCAAGTATAACGCTTAACAACTAATTTTTTCGGCTATTTGCTACTATTTACATCAATACTAAGTTCGCCTGATCGAGCTTCCAGGGCTTCCGTTTCCTCTGACCTTCTCTCAATTTCATGTACTTTTTGAAT
>WSXT02007291.1:0-14808 GCA_011762715.2 Neuroterus valhalla | reverse complement strand
GATGTAAGTGCGCGCCGGTGTTTTCCTTTTTGATCGCCAAAGGTTATCAATTTTTTGATTCCTCGAAAAAAAGTTGCCCGGGGCTCCCCCCGTAGAAATGAATGCGCTTTTTCTAAAGCCGCGCGGGAGTGCTCACTAGGGTGGTCCAAAAATGCATTAGAATTTTTTTTTCTATTTATAATGCAAACTCCCGGGAATTTGTTCGGATCCACAAAAAAATAAACGCATTTTTTTTTATTCTGAAAAAAATAATACTTAGAGGTAGCGCAAGCCCCAGGAAGTTTAACACGTCTATCCCATAAAAAAAGACGTTTTTGTAAAATTTATTAAGAATTCTCGAAATTAGGTGAATCGAGTTCGAAATTCACCATTTCTCTTCATAATTAGTCATCGGATGCAAAAAAAATATTACTTTCCAAATATCACCGCCATAAGTGTGTTTTATTGGGTCCCAAAACACCCCCATAACTGAAAAATGTTTTCTCTTCAAGTTTTTGACGCTAATTATGATTTTTTTGCTGTTTTTTCAACGCAGATTGTTTCAAATATATAAAATACTACCCAATACTGATAATCAGATGTTTACTCAGATTGTTTTAACGATTGATTATTGTTTTTAGCAACTTTCTCTTAGAAAAGGATTAGAAAGTCAAGTTTTTTTATGAATTTCTCAACCTAATTTCAGCGTTTCAGTTATAGCGAGGTAATAATCAAATCAATTTAATAAAAATAATCGTACGAGCAATATATTAATAATTATAACAATATTCTCTTAGAATAATACTACAAAGTTGCCGTTATTCCTGAAACCTTTAACTTTTCGTATACTTTCTACCTAAAGAAAGTCATTATTTAATTTAATTAGGCGAAAATAATTGTCGATACAAATTATTATTGTTTATAGCTATCTTCGTCTAGATTAATACTACATAGTTGCAGTTTTTTCCTGAAATTCTTAACTTTTAATCACGTTCCAAATAGAGTAGAGTGATAATCACTTGAAGTTGAAAAAATAAATGTTTGAACAATTTATAATAATTGCTAATAATATTCTCTTTGCTTGATAGTAGAAACTTTCGGTTTTTTCTGAAATTTTGATTTTTTTGCCCACTTTTCACTTGAAGTGAGATAATATTTAATTTCATCCAACAAAAATAATCGTTGGAACAAATTATTATTATTGGTTATCTCATCTTAAATTAGTGCTAAAAGATGCAGTTTTTTCTGAACTCTTAAGTTTTTTGTTCCCTTTTGACTAAGTAAGGTAATAATTAATACGCCTTTACAAACAAATATTTGGTATATGCTTCAAATTTTCTGCATGGATCACGCTTCATGGCTCACCGATGAACCAATGACAGTTTTCTAATCAGTAAAAAGTATTAAGTTCTCGAGACATGTCCACTATTTTGAATTTTGAATTTTCATTATCATTTTCGAAATCAGCAACCCGAAAGACCCCATTACTATAATTTTCGTGGAAAACAATACAAAATTCAGGAAAAATGTACGCCATTTTGGGTCCGCCTTTTTGAATTTTGAATTTTCAATATCATGTTTAAAATCAGCGACCTAAAAAACACCTTCGTACTCATTTTCGTAGAGAACAATAGGAAATTTTGGGAAAATTTCCGCCATTTTGAATGCCAAATTTTCAATATCAATTTTGAAATCAGCGACCCGAAAAACCCCTTTGTACTCATTTTCGTGAGAAACAATAGAAAATTTGGCAAAAATGTCCGCCATTTCGGGTCCGCCATTTCGAATTTTGAATTTTTATTATCATTTCCGAAATCAGCGACCCAATAAACGTGATATAAACACTCAATACATCACAAATATTAACTCTTTGAATTTTGGCCAGGAATTTCGAATCTTGAACCACTTTGCGTCGTTTTGGGTAGTCAACTTTTTTATTTTTTGTTCTTAGACACTATAATTACGATCTATACTGGAAATAACGGACCTTTTTCCTCATTTCTTCTTGCAAGCATGAGGGAAGCTGGTGCTAAATGCGTTATTTGCCTCGAAATTAGGCAGATCCTGTATGCAAGAAGAACATTGTCGATCAGACAACAATTCGAACATAAAGCCAAGAATTGTTCACTACGCGGGAAATTGTTGAGTCTGGAATAATTGATCATATGAACAAAATTTGAATGACGAAATCTTATTCAATTTTAATATAAATGAAGTTGATCAGGAAGACTTCTGATTGAGTTTATGAATAACAAGACTCATTTTATGGAGGCATCTGAATCTATTTTTGACTTCGATTGATCGATCAGAAAAAGGTCTGTACTATTCGATTTTCAATTAAATCTGAGCAATACATTTGAAAAATCAGAGCGAGATCTAAATTAACAACCTCTAATAAAGCACAATTTTTCCATTAAATTGGCATGCCAAGCAAATCCATTTAACCTTCAACCCATTCAAATTTTATCATACATATATTCCATTTTGTTGATTTCGCCATTCGGGGCAAGAGCTAATATCGAAAAATTTTTGGAAAACAATTTAATTTTAGTCAATCAGAAGTATTTCTAATTTAGCGTGGGATTCACTATATTCAATTCCAAAATAGGCAGGATGAGGTCTGAAACTATTTATAGTAGTATCGAGTATTAATTCGATTCAATGTGTCATGGCAAGACAAAACAATTAGGCCTTTAACCGTTCAAATCGCAATTTTCTTTTCCTTTTGTAAACTGGCAGGGAAGGCCTTCACAATTGAAAATGAACAATATAACTTTAACATTCCTTGCAAAATACTCAAGGCAAGACCTGAGCCACTCCAAAATCGGCACATTTATTTTTTGTGTCTCATATTACTACTTGTTTGAGTCATCTATAAGACTCAAATAATTCAAAAATTGCAATGTCTTATGAGACGAACAAGATTCAATTTTCAAATCTATATTCGACTTAAAACTAGTACATTTAAGCCGATTATTTATGCGGTCAAAAAAAAAGATCGAGAATTCTGCTACTCGACACTAGCCGGCAATGGAAATTTTAGATTCCCCAAAATGGACGATCCAACAGAAACGTATCTGATGATCAATTATATTCACAAGGTGATTGACACAATAATTTTCATAAACTTAAGATGTCAAGTTGATTTCAAATAACAGTATTTGTAATTTTGAATATTATTTTCAGAATTCATAAAATTCCTACATTGCTGAATCATACTTAAATTCACACATAATAAAAGCGGTGAAAAGATTCAATTAAAAGCTGCGCAAGGAAATAAAGTATCTCACTTCCGCAAAGCCAAAGTTTCTGTTCATAAACACGCTTAAAGTGTATAGTCGCTCAGAGAAGCATGACAGATGCACTTACGCAAAGCTTTAGATTTCCACATAGATAAGCACTGCGTAGATTTGAACTGTATTGTTTAGCAAGAGAATTTTCATTTCACTTAAACTTTTGAAATTCCGAAGTTGCTCTACGTAAAAAGGATATTGTTTCGGCTTTAGGTTGTGAAGAATAATACAATTTGTATACTTACCTTTTCCCAAATTTCTTATTTCACTTGGCACGGCTTGGGTCATAGCTTGTAAACCTTGGAATTTGGAATAAGGTAAACATGATTCACATAAGGATAAATCGTTGAGCGCTAGCCAAACGAATTGTAAAGTAGCAAGGGAAGAATTTAAAAAAATTCCTTAAGGTACAGACTACGCAATGGAAAGGAACATTAAGAAGACCACAAATTAATTTTTTTGAAGCGAATAACATTTTCATGGACGTATCTTTTTTATAAGTTTCTACTTACAGACTTCACTCAGACATTGATATTCTATCAAATTTTGTCTAATAAACCGGCAATCGAAAGCTATAATTCGTCAGTCAAATACAATTAATTACAATGTATGTAGCGATGGTGAACCGGCCCTCCACCGAAATAGTTCGTGTAACGAAGTTTCGACGGAAATTGACGCACATTTGCTCTCCTCGTGGTCGAGCACTATAGGCCAGCGTGCATGGCTCTCGCTTAGGTCCCAGGATCCTAAAATCGTCACATAACCCAAAATATGGCAGTCCGCTCGTCACTCGTTTTCTGTGTGTTCCAATGATTTTGACCTTTAAACGCAAAATGAACGGGTAAAATTACATAAAATGTGTATTGTTTTGTTGCCTGTTTGATTTCGAACTGAACGTATATTTAGTAGTCAATTTTAGTTTCGTGCAGTACGATTCCGACTGATTTTGGCAGTGGTCCTAGTATTCAATCTGAGGATATCGAGGATTCGAACTTAATTTGCTTTTGTTCTGTAGATAATGACTCATAATGGTGATGTCCACATCCAACTCCTTATCCACGCCGATGATATGCAATAGTGGTCACTGAAAAAAGACTGTTGAAAGCTACAAGGTAAAATGTACAGATGCGGATCTGGCTCTCCGACTAAGGGTGATAAAAACTAACTCTCATCACGAAACAATTCTTTGAACGATGATAAGGATCTCGCAAATTCAGAAGATCCATCGATGAACTTTTCTACGAAAATTATTTCCTCCACCTCTCAAGTCAGCCAAGTAGATCTCAAAGTCAGTGATTTGGAATTGATACGTCATCTGAGTTGCCACTTCCCACGATACCAGAGGACGATCGAGTCGAAAAAAATACTTCGCTTCATAATATTCTAAGAATGAGTATACATTTACGGAAAGTAGTACGCCGAGTGGAGGTCACGAGAAAACTGAGACGAGGAAACGGAACGACAATCTAGCAAGCTGCCACAACAACAACAAGACACCCGCGTTACGCTACCAGTCGACGAGACGCAAGCGAAAGATGTCAGTTAAAAGGACAGCACGGAACAATAGACTCGAGTACGAACTTCCATAGCCAATGGAATTCATTGGAAAAAGTCAATATTCCCCAAATACAAAATTGTTCCGGTTCATGCCTCAATCGAATTGAATGGGCTCAGAAAGTATTAACACCGACCACCTCGTTCTTTTAACGCAATAAATTGAAGTTGGGTAGATTTTTAGAATGGAGGTCTAAAATTGAAAAGAATTATGAGGAAGATTTGTCTCCAACCACGTTGAAACCTCAAGCTTATGCAGTGGCACCTTCCAAGACGGCCACGAAACATTAATTCAGAAGGAGCAGTCCCTCATAATACTGAAATTTCCTCCACCCGCCACCAAATTCCAACACCAATATCTGAGAAGTATCAGCTAGATGCTTTCCCTGAAATTAGGCATATAAGTAGCAACAAGTCTTTGATAGCTAGGCCGTCTGTAGATGGGTCATCGAACCACGCTGCCAACGATTGGCGAAGATACATATCTCAGAAATTTTTCAACACCAAGAATCTCCTGCAAACGGGTAGAAAACGAACAAGCAATGTCTCAAATGAAGAAGGTGGAAGACTCCAGCACAGGAAATGGTTCGATAGCATACGGAGTAAACTCCCGACGTAGGAACGCTCAAAAGCGCATCGATGTATATGATCACCATGACCAATAGGTGAAAAACTACACCCACGGCCAATAGTTACACGAAAATCGTGAATGATGCCAGACAGCAACTCTTCCACAGACAAAAATATATATCGAACATAGACATACCGATTGTGAATTGTTTGCAATATTTCGAACGCCTTGGAAAGTGCACCTAGTCATCACGACTGTACTAGCTGACTGTGGATTGAGCACCGCGACCTGTCCTCGCTCTTCTCTTGTTCATTGTTTGTAGTGGGATCTAACTTTGTATTTGTGACGTGCAGCCTCATGCTGGAATCGTATTGTCATTCCTAAATATATTTTTGTTTTAACCAGCTTTCTGCTGAATGGGCTTCGATATTGACACTCAGGTCTTACTGAATAACTGTTACTTGAGTGGTATGCATCTGAATCAAGGGTCAGATGCTATGGGATTGTGCCGTGTAGACTTGTTCTTATTTTGAGTAGCATGTGAATGACAAGACTCTGAATATTAAAACCTTTACATACTTTACTAATAGCTGGAAGACATGGCTGAGCAGTAGGGTATTCCCGAAAACAACATTCTTTGGAAAGTTGTAATGCTAAGGGCTCAAATAGCGCTATTTGCATGGAAAATGACCCGTGCAGACCTTAAGCCCGATCGGAAAACTTTTCACAGTCGTCCAAGAGCTTTAAAGTTGCTACGCACAGGGTGCCCACGGCTATCTACGCAATGTCGCGCACAACGTGCATCATTCTTCAATTATTTTAGTTGGGGAAAGTCAAACATGGTAGCAGATGCGTTGACAGTCATTCTTGATGGTTGTATCTCGAAATGTTGAAGTCAAGAGAATAGTGGAACAGGGCTCTTTTTCTCAGTGTGCGCTTATGATGGCATTTAAAAAATTATGACATTTTGGAAAGAGGCGAACATTCCGACACAGGATATCAAGATCTTAACCTCAAAATATGTCAAACTCTATGACATATGGCGTGAACTGAAAAAGAAGTGAGATTCTAGGAAAGCTGCTGTCCAGGAAAAGAAAAAAATCTATTTTAATGATACATTTGATATTGCTACTAGAACATTTTCTCTTCGACTTTTTTCATAAGGGTTATAACTACATTTTTTACACTTCCTTTCAATGTTTTTTCTGTTGCGCTACTGAAAAATCTTTGTCTTCCTCTATTTCCATAATTTCGGAGCATTTTGAGCAACAATATTAAATATTTCCTCCAGTTAGTCTCTAAAATTGTTTTATTTTTATTTCCCGTATTATCGTTTCGTCATAGAAGTAAAACATAGTATAACGTTGAATATAACAAAAAAGAGCAGAAAAAAAAGTAAACATGTCCAAGTGACACGCGTAAGGAACGAAATTCCTTCCGCGTGTTCCAAAGTACTCGTTGAGCGGCGGGAGGAATTTCCTTCCTAACGCGTGTCACTTGGACACGTTTACTTTTTTTCTTTTCTTTTTTGTTATAGGGTAAGTGTACCGGTCTCCGGACACGTACCAGTGGTCGGACAATCCTATGTATTTCATCGTAGAAATACTTCAGGAAACCATATAATTATTGAAAGTAAATAGATGTTTGAAATTCGCATAGTTTCTTGTATTCCGGAAAGCCAAAAAATCAGGTGTAATATCTCTCATTCCTCTGTATTGAACATATTTCAAAAGCTGGTCATCATTGATCGCCATTTTGAGGTCGTGCGCTTTGTTTTCTGTCAGGAAATAGCGTGCTCTTGTATCATCATTTGAGATGTATTTGAATTTGGATATAACTTGATTGGTTGCATTCATCAAATGTAAGAGACTTAAAAATTTCTAAATTCTTTGCATTTCAAATTTGTATACAGTATATGCAAGGATTTTCAATCTGTCCGAACTTGGGTGCAGAATTTTTTCAACTCGCTAGGAGTCGGACAGGCTGTCCGACCTCTGGTGAAAAAGTCATCCAAACAGTGTTTGTAAATACGGACAGTCCATATCATATGTGGATATCAGGTATGTTCTTCCTATTAATCAAACTTAGTTATAAAAGTATTATGAAAAAGATTTTTGATTATTATATTCAAGCTCAGTAAAATTTATTATATAAAACAGTTAAAGGAATAATGTTCACTAGTACGGTATTACGTATAAACAGTTTCTATATAAATTCTAACCTCTCTAACCTCAGATACATGTTATTATATAGTCGAATATTTTTTTGTGAAGAGTGTTCAGGTTCTATTTCTTGTACAAGTTTTCAATTTGCACAAGCCTAATATCCAAAGTTTTCACGTCAATGAATTTGGTTGGAAATAAATAATCATACACACACACTTTATTGATCAATTCGAGCCTTATTTCCTTCAGACCAAACACCTCATTAATCCATTTTACTTTCTTATATTTATATTCTTAACCGTGAACACGCTGAATTTCCGAGAAACTGATTTTGCAGTCAAAAAAAAATTAATTACAATCCAAACATACGCATGGAATAAAACCAACCTAAAAAATGGAGTTCCTAATAGAGAATGAGGGATTGGAAAATAATCAGTAAAAATGATTCGATTTAATGTAAAAAGCATTTTGAAATAATTATTGTTGCTTCGGGTATTCTAAAATGTTTCATTAACAGCAACATTCTTTTTAAATAAAACATTTCGCATCTTGTAAATTCTGTCCAACTATTAGATGCATGCTGTCCGACTACTGAAAATCTTGTCCGACCACTGGTGTTTCCTCATGTTTTTCCGAAAAAACCTTTTATTTCTGATTAAAACCACATTAACTTCAAACTTAAGGGCAGAAATAACTTTAAAAATACAAATAAATTCCAAAAATGCGAACTTTTGTTAGAAAAAATAAATAAATGCCTAACATATTTCAAATATGAGAATATCACTATTTTTCCGACCACTGGTGCATTTACCCTTTCGAGTGAACTCCTGAGTTGAAACAATTTCCAGTGAGACATTTATTCCTTACTATTGGAGGAAGATTTCTGGATATTTTTAGGTCAATTCATTGAAAATTGACGGAAATATCCATTTTGTAAGAAAACAGGCGAGAACGTATGTGATTGCATCGTTAGCAGAATCAAGCACTTTTCAACGTTGGTACTCTCGCCTGTATATACTCTCCCATAAATGGCTTGTCACTACAAAAATTGGACATTTAGTCAAACGTGTTTTTGTCAACATTATACTCAAAAACAAACCATCATGAAGTTCATTGACATATGTGTACTAATTTATCGTTAAATAATAGTAACAAAACATTTTTTAGACGTCCCATATATATAAAAATATTTGTAGCAATTTCGCCGTAAGAGTGTTATATTACCACATGAATCAGTGGACATAAAAATACAAGTGATTAACGTGCTCAATTTCAACCATATTGGAAACGGTATCTTCACGCACTTGTTCATGATTTCTTTAAATTTACAATATGTGATGTAATCCAATCCACATGGGGAGCGTATGAAAGCAGAAAGATGGGAATTATACCAGAATTTTCTAATTCCACTCTTATACGCTTGAAGTGCGCCATTAAACAAAATTAATTGACGGGCGGACTGCGGACATCACTCATCAGCAACGCCCGAAAAGAATGTTTCGAATCGAATAGTTCCTGATTAAATATCCAAAAATTCCATACTACAATTTTTTTTAGTTATATAGTTTTAATTTGGGAGGAGTTTGAATTGAATTTCTGCAAACGAGAGAGTTGAAAAATTAATTTTTCCGAAGTATATAAATCTCTGATTTCAAAATTGAACATATTTAAAGGAGTTTAATTTCAAAATGGTAGGAATTGAAATTATATTTTGAATTTATGAAGGGTTTAAAAAGAAACATTTTTAGCTCAAAGTGTTCAAAATTTGAGAATATGACCTTAAATTAAAATTTAGGATATTAAACTAAAAAATTGTACGAATCAGACATTTCCAATTCATCATAAAGTTATGGAGTATTGAATAATTTGAAATGATTACCTTCCAATATTCAAAAATTGCAGATCAAAATTTTATAGAAAACAACAATTTCAAATTGGGAGAATGCGTTCTCGAATTCAAATAGTTCAAAATTGAATAATTTTAGATTGGAAATCCTGAATGGAGAGTTATTCAAAGTGTTTCAATTTGAAATTGAATAAGTTTCAATCGATATATATCAAATATATACATTTCTAAATTTACATCTGAATCATAACATTTCGAAAAAAAAAACTTTATACAAGAACGTTCAAGATTGTATAACCTCATACAAGAGGAGAGAAAAAATTACACTACATTACAATTGAAAATTTGCTTTGAATCAGAAATGACATAATTTGAATTCCTAGCATTTTGAAATTATACTCTCTTTAAAAATGTTCGTTTTTGAAATCAGATATTGATATACTGCGAAATCATTCATTTTTTAGATCTTTCGTTCAGAAAATATTCAATTCGAAACCCTTCCGTATTAAAATTATTCAACTGGAAAAAATTGTGGTTTTCAATTCTCGAATATATAACCTGAAACTATTCAATTCGAAACATTGCAAAATCATAAGCATAGTGTTTTTGTTTTTTGCAAGAAGCTAACTTCAGATTTTCAGGAGATATTTAATTGTTTATTGCACAATGATTTTCCCTTTTTTCTTATCCTTTTCAAAGCGTACTCAAAAATGAAATTAGAACACTGATACTAGTTCGGAAGTTAGAAAGAAACTGGCAGTAAGTGGTTGTATTTGTACACTTAATATCGATAATTATTTCCACGTATTTAAGGGTGTCCTTCGGTTGGTGTTTTTAAAAATAACACTAAGCCTTTTTCACAGTAAAAATATCAAAACAAAGGCATGAGGTGGTATGTTTACATTCCTTATTACTAAAACGAAGGAAACAGAATAGAGGATGAAACAACTTGCACAGCCCAAATTTTTCTATTTTAATTTGTTTCCTACCTCACTGGAAACAACAAAATATTCTAAAATACAGAGAAGTTGAGCCGGTTTTCTTACAAAATGGATATTTCCATCAATTTTAAATAAATTGACCTAAAATTTCTAAGAAATCTTCCTCCAATATTAAGGAACAAATTTCTCATTGGAAGTTGTTTCAACTCAGAAGTTCACTCAATACTTTTCTTCGTCGAAGCTAAGAAAACGTGCTTACCGTCAGGTCTTTGTTTGCAATTAATTATTATCAAAAATTTGGCATTGTTGATTGTTTCTCACCATTGTAGGCAATGCTGGGCTATAATACATGTGTATACCAAATTTCGAGAAGTTTCAATGGTATTTGTCTGAGTGGGGACGATTTATGCTTTGAAAAATAATTAAATTTGGCAACATTTTTAATTACTTGCTCATTTGTATTATTAGAAATAAAAATCGGATTGAAAAACTCTAAATGTGGATGAGACTTCAAAGCTGAGAAATTTGAGAGGTCGTAGAAACACAAGAGTTTGCTGGGAGAGATTTATCGATATAAAAGGAGCAAAAATGTATGCAAGGATATGGATATATGGGAGACAATTGTCATTCATGAAAAAGAAGAATGAGGTGATTTCTTGTATCGCGTATAAGATTCGTATTTTTATTTTAATTAGAAAAACAATTGATACCATTTTTCATCAGAAAGATGAGTTCTGCAAATTAGTATATTTGATGTCATCTCGTATTTTTCTTATTTTTTTCTTGGGATTGGAATTTCGGAATATTTGTTTATACTCTCTCCCTGTTACGGATTTTGAGAGTCTTGGCATAACCTTCTCTCTATTCCTTTGCACACCTCACCACTAACTCAGGGGTGAGGGGGACCTACAGTTTACGGTGGGTTCCGGACCACCAAGAGTAACAGCTACTCAATACTTGGAGAACTTGAAGAACTCTAGAGGTACCGTGCTCACGACTCCCCGTGGCCCGCCGAAGCTCTTCCAGAAAGCGAGGCGGGAATCGAACCCACAACCAGACAGAAGCGTGGGTCCAAAGATCATGCCTTAACCCCCACGACCAACTGACCACTCTTATTTTTTTCTTAAAAATAGATTATACAAATAAAAAGAGGGTTGAACATTTTTTTAGATCAAATACCTTTTTTGGTTTCGGTGGTACCGCAAAATTTTTAGGACAAAAATTGAAATTCACACGATCTCCTACAATTTTTGTATAAAACTTTTTTTTGTTAGAGCAATTGTTTACTTACCGTGTTTACTTAGCGTCTGGAAATTGCTCGCACCCTCACTCGTTAGTTGGTAGTGCTGGATTGCGAGCGCCGTGCCGTACTAAATTATTTCAATTTTCGTTGATGGAATGGAGCTCAACATTTTTTCTCTTACTTTTTTATTTCTTTCGATTAAATATAATTTTGACTATTTTTTTGTGTGCATGATTCATATTGCAATTATCTTTTATTTGTTCTTTTTATTTTACATTTTTCTATTTCTTACTGGGATTTCAATCATTTACTATTCTTTAATATAATTTGATACGATTATCCCTATCGTTTCTCTCGTTTGTTGAAAGAATGAATGAAAAATTCTCAAAAATGAAGAATGAGGAAGTTTGTACAGGAATTCGATAACAAAACTTATTTACTAAAATTGTGAGATTCATGTTACAACCACACAATCTTTAATTTATGAATATGCAATCTGTAAAAAAATTTGAAGGTTCTTGATCAGTCCGAGTTCCTTCTTTATTTCACAAATTTACAAAAAATCTTTATATTTCTTCAACATTTACGCTACTGTAAACATGCCTAAAAATTTCAAAGTTGCATCAATATTTTTTTTATTACTTTGGTCATTATGAAAAGAATATCAAAACTTCTTCAACTTGGTCGTTCTCATACTGCATGAGTTTACGAAAATTATTCTGTTTATCATAATAATGTACCGACGAATTTCAAAAGCCAGGCATCTTATTTTACTATATTTATCTTAATTTTTTTCACAAAAGTTATGTGGTGCTGAACTTTCAGTCATATTTGTTCAACAATTTTACACAGCTATAGATATGCTCTTGATAATATTCAAGACGCAGAAACATTGTTTGTAAAATTCAGAATAGATAATAACACATTTTGAAGAATTTGAAATAATACAGTAGCAATTAGATCAAAGTTAAGTTTATAAGTAGGAAAAATTTAGAATAAAAATAACAAATAAAGGATAATTTCAATTGAAAATATGTACACAAGAAATAGTCAAAATTATATTCAATTGGAAAACATAAAAAAGTAAGAGAAGAAATGTTGAGCTCCATTCCATCAACGAAACTTAAAAAATTAAGTACGGCACAGCTCTCGCAATCCAGCACTACCAACTACCGACTGACCGCATGCGCAACTTTTAGACGCTGCGGTAAGTAAAAAATTGCTCGTGCAAAAAAAAAGTTAAAAAAAAATATTAAAGAAGATAGTGGGAATCGCAATTTTTGTCCTAAAAGTTTTGTCATATCACCGAAATCAAAAAAGATATTCGATCTTGAAAAAATGGTCAATCATCTTTTTATTTTTATATTCAATTTTCAAGCAAAAAATAAGCAAAATACGAGAAAACATCAAATATACTAATTGTCAGAACTCACTTTTCTCATGGAAAATGGTATAATTTGTTTTCTTGCACAAATTAAAAATACGACTGTTATACGCGATACAAGAAATCACCCCTAATTCGTATGATGGCTCTGTGAAGCTCTTCACATAAGGTGATTGCTAGAGATATTTTTCATCCTCCACTTACCCTTGCCATATAAATTCCCTGATCCCTGATAGTGCAAGGAAGCTTAAACTTAACGCGTCACGCTTACCCCAAAAGAGATTCACCGCAATGGCCTAATAAAAATAAAGAATGACCTTTCGAGGAACGAAAGATAAATGTGATCATTTTCAATTTTGGAAACCGGATTGAGGTCATAAAATTATTTCAATTATCTGCAAAAGTTCAAATTCAAAAGAAAATTTAATCGGATCATAAATACAAGTACAAATTTTTGCCGAATCGCGAGCTCCACAAACTTGGACCATTACTTAAAAGTATGCAAGTACACAATGATAATCAATAGACCACTTGGCCCGCTTATGAAATTCAAAAGGGTTATTCATTAAACCTTTATTATGTCGGATATTTAGAAGCTTGTTGTGCAATCTGTATCCCTGATCAGCATTCTCGATTCAAATATCGTTCTGGCTAAAAGGGATTATCCAAATACTGTGAAAAGATAAATTTGATTTGTCATGGAGTCCATGAGAACACTTTGGGAACACAAAGATCTGATAGAATGAATGAATATTTGAACTATATAAATATTGTTATGCAGAAATACAAACAGGTGTTTGGTACCTATGGCAATTTCCTAATCGCGTCTCTTCGTCAATACTCGTGATAAGGTGATAAGGCGAACACGCTGTGAATGACAATAACAAATTTCATTACAGTACTAAACTTTTCGTTGAACATCAAATCAGCTGTTATTTGTTATCACATGCAATAAATATCAACTCTAGTGCATAACAAAATAATTTCCAATGTTGAAGGCTACCCCATTAAAATCAAATACACACATCGGACAAGGAAATGAAGGAGCATCCGCTATTTCTGTTGGCAAATGAATTCTGACTAAACTTCAAATCTGATGGAGTGTCTACAATCATTTTGTGTAAAATCAATAAAGTTTGTGATTTGGAAAATGTAATTCCACGTTTTATTGTGATAAGGTCGTAGAATTAGGGGAATTAGTAAGAATTAGTAAATTCCATTAACTGATGTGCGAAAATCTCCATATCGAACATACTTGCAGATTACACAGGCCAACACTTCTTTACACCCACAGACTGGACCTGGTGAACCCGAAGGAAGTTGATATGCTGAATGCAAATCTGAACTCAGAATTGCTCCATCACCCTACGTTTCCGAGATATCCTAGCTTAAAAGTGCAAAAAACACGGTTTTTTGCTATGTTTGAGCTCCACTCACATCTAGAATGTTTATTCTATTGCAAATCTGTTAACGGCATCAGAAAGCTACAGTCTCTACTTTGAAAATCAATGCCGGATTTTTTGGAATGGATTTTTCAAAGCTGAGATATTGCTCTTTGAAATTTAACAAATTTGTCCGCTGTGTCGTGCTGCGCACTCAATCAAAGTTTGTCCAAAACGGTGGAGAAGTTTTGTTGACTAATTTTTTTCACAGGTTGTGTAGTTTTTCTAGAAATTGGATGAACAACTTTTCTCCATCAATCTTCTGTGTTAGCCTTAGTCATTTTTAAAAAATTCTATTATTTCAGTTTTATAGTTATCTTTCCTGATTGAAATGAAAAATACATATCCTGTTAGAGAAGTTGATAAAACATTTAAAGATATTTTCCTGGT
>WSXT02007269.1:0-14811 GCA_011762715.2 Neuroterus valhalla | reverse complement strand
CTCGACGCTGGCAGATGACAATGGGAAGGGTCGAATGAGCCTTCAGGTAGTTGGTGGTACCCTGAGATGATCTTAAGCCCTTTCAGATGAAGATTGTTCGTTTCAGTATAAAACTCTTTTGCTTGATTTGAAATTGTTTTTTTTTTTTTTAACTAAAAATGTTACTGATCCGTTTTTCGTTGCAAACGATTTTTTTTTTTTTCGAAATTCGACTTTTCGTTGAAACATTATATTTTCTTCTTTCTCCTAGTTGACCAGGAAAATTGAAAAAATTGACCGTGAAGAACCGGAAAATGACCGGGAATTCGAAATCGTCCGCCGAATCGCCACCCTTTAAAACTTTTCCACTCTTGAGAGAAAGCACATACCAAGTTTCATGCCTTCTTAACAATTTGAGCCTATTTTAAGTGTACTGCATCGACTATGATAGCGTCTAACCGATTCAACCTACCTTTATTTCTAACGCTTCTGGGCTCCCTTCCGAAGTTTAGAAGGTCTACTTTTTTCTCATTTTTACAGCGTTTCTTGATTTTTGTTCGGCACAAAATAAAAAAAATAAACAAAATTCAACCGACGGCAGTAGCTGCGTGGTAACTTTCGACTTGGGCGGGATCTCGAATGTCAAGCATGTTTGGGCGCGGTTAGCGCTCGGGTGGGTGACTGTTCGGAATTCTCGTTTAGTCGTGTTTTCACCATGTTTAATTACTGTCAAGCGGGATATTTGACACCGAGGATCGGTGTAGGCAATCGATGCTATCGAATGTCTACATCTAGACTCGTCGGTCGATAATCGACTGCGCTCATGAGTTTTGGTTTTCTGCAGTTTTCCTCTCCTGTGACCAAATGTTCAGGTGAATGCGAGCGTTTTAAATTTAAAATCCGGCTGCAAACGGTAGGGGTTTTCAGAGATTTAAAATTCCACAGGATTGAGTACGTCAGGCATTGCTTGGAGGCTTATTATGAGAGTTAGGGTTATTGGGTTATTGGGGATTTTCGGGAAGGGATTTGAGTTGAAGGGTTCAATGTCTGACGATCTCCTGTGGGAGGAGGGAATATAGATATGTAAAAACCCGAAAAGAGTATACACGGAGTGATAAATCTAATCAAATCTACTAATCAATAAACAAAATCCAGGGTTGCTACAGAAGTCTGGTTCAAGAATACTATGTCTTTTCCACGTATTCTTTTGAAAGGAATAAAGGGCTTTTCAACAATTATCATTCATATTCTAATAATATTCAATTCGCGGTAAAGTACGTAAAAAATTATAACAACTTTGAAATAGATGCGACTAAACAAAACTATAGTAATTTCTCCAAAATTCCACGATTTTTCTCGGTTTTCTAGAACTTTTTAAAATTCCATGACCTTTTCAGGTCTTTCAGGTCTTGTAGCAACCCTGAAATTATCTAAGCTTTCGCTTAACTTGACTTTTTAATAAATTTGGTGATAAAGAGAATTCAATGTTTTGAAACAGAGTGGTGAAATTCTCATCGGTGCACCATCTAACCCTTCACTTCACTGGTACTGATGGCTCAGAGGAAACTCGCATTGACTACATTGGGCTCAAAGGCGAATGGACTCCTGCTCCCCGCCAGGGTGTAGTTATTGCAACTTACGAATTACGCCCTCAGGCTAGTGATCACCCACAGGACGTCGATCATTTCAGCAGGGAAATTCAATAATAACTTTCGGTTGTTAGCCTCTATTTTCTTCTTGTTGGAAATCGGGAAAAAGTTTATTTTGTTCTTTCGCATTCAATTATTATTAGATTAATACGAAGAAAACTATGGATTTTGAAAAAAAGAATTTCTTACTATGACATTTGCTTTCTAAGTCAGTTATGAATTGTTGATATTCCTACCAAAAAAAAACTTAGTCTTATAGGAATATACTAACTTTTGCTATAAATTGTAACGCTTTAGGCTGAATAAAAGATAGACTTTCTTCTAATCATTTAACATTTAGAAATATCTTTACTATATATCTGCCTTCTCTGTGAAGAAGATTTCCATCGTCGGAGGAAAGTCTTAAAACTCTAACAGAATAATTACTTGTTTGGCGAACAACTATATTTACTGGGGTTATAGATTTTTTTGAGGGAAGTGCATTCTATTTTTCCTGACTCCTTGCAGATACCCCAGTTGCAGAGATAGTACTGTTTTCTTTACTTTGTTATCAGAATATATGATACAGTAAATTATCTTCCGTCTTTCTCTGCATATACTTGTTAAATTTCAACTTTTAATATTTGGCCAAGGAAATAATGTTTTGAATAAGGGATTTCTCGTTTGAAAATTTTGAATAATCCCGTTCATTTCATTTCACAAAGTTAATCATTATTTTGCGTTCGTGATCTTTTTATAATATATTTTTGGCTTGTTTACACAGTCTTTTAAGAATCTATGATGTAAAATTTTTTTTTATTTATCCATAACAACATGCACATAGAGCTTCTATTCAAATCCTGTCAACCTGAATATATTTAGTATGGGATGGTATTGATGGGACGTTGTAGATAAAGCTCTCGGACGAATGAAGCCCGGAAAAACTTATAAAATATATCCTGTTGAACAAGGGCAAATTCCAAAAGAATGTATAATGGTGAGTCAACGAAAGATATTTTTTGATTATTTATGATTCTACTGAAAGTTTCCCCTTTAAAAAAGTTCAACCTAAAATTGTTCAGATTACAATTACGACTGCATATCCCGAATTCAGATTTGTTTAATTGGACTTTATATTTATAAGTTTTGAAGCGAATTATTTGTCTTTCTGCAATAGGAACTATTAATCGGTTTTAATACCCCGAAATGCGAAGCGAGGTGATGCGATAATTTCGTCCAATCGTTCACAATTTCTATGACGCGTTTGACGTCATATGCAATGAGTAAGGATAATTATTAGGATCGAAGACAGTGATCATATTGTCACGAATAGTGTAAGGAAGGGCATCTTCCAGCTTTCTCGAGCATAATTTTAATTAACGCCGCGTTCCTCGTACCTTGAGGAAATCGTAGAGGTACGTTAAATAATTGTCTTTTGTGTTTATTGGAAGTGCATTATCATTTCTTTATATATGTTTTAGAAAAAAGCGTTATTTGTATTGGTGATCTGTTTCCAGCGCGGTGTTTTGTATACTGGTTATAAGTGTTACCATGACGATTGCGAAAATCACCAAAGGAGGTTCAATTTGAAATTATTTAACCATGATATCTGCAACTATGATTCTCCTCAATCAGAGTTCACCTGCTGCTAAACATCGCTCCGTTCACGCACCAGAGATTTATGGTTCCTTCTAAACGCCAGAGGTTTTTAAGTACTGACTGTTTTACATTTTTATGCTAAAAGTCTTTATTACATCCTATCATCGATTCTCATTTCATCATCATCTTCACTTTTCAATC
Source organism: Neuroterus valhalla (assembly GCA_011762715.2). NCBI lineage: Eukaryota > Metazoa > Arthropoda > Insecta > Hymenoptera > Cynipidae > Neuroterus > Neuroterus valhalla. The sequence continues at coordinate 11,404 of WSXT02007269.1, read as the reverse complement.
TTATGTTTATTACATCAATGCTAATTGTTTGTGCGTTCCATGCATACCGTCTCAGTGAACAATTTAAGCGTGCGTACCGTGTGTTACCTCATTTTGCCTTCGCTATTCACTATAACGTTTTTTCGTCCATCTGATCAATGTTTTAAACTATCGATTGTATTATTTTCACGTGATCTAGTATTTGAATTATATGGTATTATTATTTTTAAATGTGTCGTATTTTAATAATAAATCCAAGTTTTTAATTAGAGAAACCACATCATAGTTTCAATTAAAGTATCGATCATAAATCAAAAAGGAAAATATTAGGAGATTGAACAATTTTATATTTAAATTAACAAAAATAATTTGTAATGTGACTAAACACGATAAGTTTGTAACAGTTTTATTTTATACCTTGAAAAAGTATCAGTTCGGAAATTTGTAACATTTACAATAAAAAATTTTTCTCAATTTCAATCTATTTTAAATCACTCAGTTTTGAAGTTCGTAGCCTAATTCGAACGTGTGTAATTTTTAATGTTTTTATTTGAAATCGTTTCCTTTTGACGAATTACAATTTTCGAGTCTTATTAATTTGTAATTGCTCAATTTTTGTGTTTTAATTCTTTAATCTTGTCAAGTTGAAATATTCAATTGTAAGATAGTGCAAATCACCAATTCAAAATTGTTTAGCATTAAACGTATAGAATTAAATTGTTATATCTCGATGGCTTCCAGTTTGAAACAGTTTCCTTTCGGAAGTTTGATAGAAATTTATATCCAAATCACTATCCGAAATATTCCGAACCAATCCGAAAAAGTTCGTTATTTTGTTCGATCCAAATCGGTTTAAAATTATTCCGACCAAAATCAGACTTCCCATCCGAATCATTGCGAGTCGAATTTTAAATTCAAATGGATTCAAAGGAATACAAGTTCGGATTAATCTGAACCGATTTCCATTCCGTTTCAATCCGAACTCGAATTCATTCGGCTTGAAAATTTGGTTTGTTCTAATTGGCTCTAATATTTTGACATTTTATAAAAGCCACTATTATTCATATTCAGAAGAAATAAGACTTCAGTAAAAAAAGTTATTGCTTAAACATGAATGATTTATGCATTTGTGGCAAGGATTTATGTCTTTGGGAAACGGTTAATTATTTATTCAGCAGCGGCGTTGGCCCATGCCAGGTTTTTTTATTTCCCATGGGTGATTTCACATCTTCTAATATCCACCTCGCCACCCTCCTTTTTGCAGTGAAATTTTCAATGCAAGTTTTGCCCGATGTCCTCCAGAGGAATGTTGGCCGTTCATTCGCCTCTGCGCTATAAACACAACGTTCTCGCTTTTATTTTCAGCAGGCCGAATGTACTTCGGAAAAGCCACCAGTGAAAAGGGGCGGACGGTCGTTGCTGCCTTTCTGCATGCGATTGCATCGCGTGAGTCTCACTTAGAATTCACGTTTTACCCGCACAAAGTCTCTCTTCAATCTCCATGCGATAAAGTTCACCATTCGCGCTCAAGCAGCCTTTGCGAAGAGTCGATTTTCATATCACCTCCAAGCTTCATTCAAAAAAGCTACGCGAAATATACCACGTACAATATTTTCAAAGACTCTTTTCAAATCTCTTAGAAACCTATCGATAAAATAGAAATGTAATAACAATCGGCTGGTGATGAAAGTTTTATAGAAGACAATCTGATTTTTTTTGAATATATATATAAAGATTTATTATATTTATTGTTATATATGTATATAAACGTATTCTAACCCCAAAGAAGAATTAGAAAAAAACTTTATTTGTACAGAGGAGTCAAGATATTTTTAGAATTTTTGAACCCTTGCAAGAGGTGAGAATCCAAGATTTGATCGCTCGAAAAAATGAAAACAAAGGAAATAAAGAGTTACGAATAAACACTGAAGAAGTTTTTAGAATCCTTATCACCTAAATACATTGTAGAAGTCTGTTGGTATGAAAAGAGACTATCACGTGATTTTCGTGACAACGGAATAATGTGGGAGAATGTAAAAGTAATATTTGCGCGTAAAAGAATATATTGATATAACTTAGATAAAAGTGTAGTGATTTGTGTAGGTGAATCGCAAACCAGTTATTGATAATTGCTGGCATTGCTGACACTAAGATCCGGCTGAAGTCTAAAGAATATTAGTGTGAAAAACCTGGCCGAAGGAAAGGATTGGCATTGTCGATATTCAACTAAGTCTCAACTGAACTAGACAGCGTTAACTTGCATACGTAAGAACTTAGAAGCCTTTCTTTATACTTGAAAGCTTACTCTGAGAAAATTTTCTCGTGAGCATGAAGGCCTGGTTAAAATACCTTCATTGTGTGTGCATGTGCCTCACGTGGCGGAAAACATATGTTTTGTTGTTCCATGTGAACTTTTTTTCTCAACTATTTGCAAGTGTTTGTGATGTCAGAAAAGTGCTACTTTCAACAGTCTATAAGAAACTGATATCAACTTCAAATTATTCTGAAAATATTTATTTTGAACGTATTTGAAGAACGTAATTGTCAAATAATTTGTCCTTCTTTATCCTAAGATCCAATGACTTACATATGAAATATTTAATCTCATAAGACCTTGAATTCCTAAAATTCCTTAAAATGAATACCCAATTAATTTGAGATCTAGTCGACCTTGGCCAGCTTTATATTATCTTTACAAGAATTTGATCTAAGAGTCTGATGAAAATTAATCTGTTTTCTACTGGGACAAATATGGGTTGATAAGATTTATGAAATAGATAAATTATTTGATCAATCGTCTGTGATACGATACAAGCGCAAGAGATAATAAAACTTTATTCAATGTAATTCGGTTCCGAATCTGCAAAACGAAATTCAATTCTTTTTCGAAATTTTAATTTTTCGTTCTGCCTCACTAAATCCTATATTTTCCATTTAAACACATGAACAATAATTACTTTTTGGAGGTTCCTGAATAAACTCTGTGGATTTGGGAAAATGTTGCGAGAAAATTATATGACTCGTAGAGGTTTTCCCCACAAACAATTCTAGGTATCAGTCATATTCATCATCCAGAGTTTTTGGCATTTCATTCTTCTTTTTTCCCATGAATCTTTATTTTGGTTCGAGTGGAAAATTTATAAACCTTTGTAAGTAATTTTAATTTGTTCAAATGAATCCCAATTTTTGAAATAATTGTTTTTTTTATCAAGCAGACCTCCTTTTTCGACCCAATCATGATTTAAATCATTTTAATAAATTTCATACGTTTTCCATTTGTTGAAACTTACCCAAAAAAGTAGTCTAAAAAGTTTTCATTTGGTTCCACAAAAATAAACGTACATTTTGATAAAAGAAACAATAATTTAAACAATTGGGATCCTTTCAAATAATCTGAAATTGCCTATAAATGTTTAGCATACTCCCCTTGACCAACTTAAACAAGTAATAAAAAAAAAAGATAAAATGCTCGAAACTATAGATTATATTCAGAATTGAAATTTTTTGATCAAGGGGCCCCTTGGGAGTATTTTAGGAATGTCAAAAGCATATGATTGATACATAGAATTCTTTGTTGGAAAGTGCTTTACAAGCCCTATAACTATCCTGTGAAAATTTTTTCAAACCCACAGAACCTATTCTAAAAACCCTAAAAAATGATTTTTTCTTATGTATTTTCCATTGTAAATTCAGGACGGCTGAAGTTGGGTACGTTGCTCTCAAGAAAAAGAGTCTTTTTGAGCCAACCTACTGTGGAATAATTATTTACAAAAACAATAATTTTTATTTGAAGGTTGACTGTACATAACTAGATAATCAACATTTTTACATAAATGGTTTCATAACATCAAAATATTTGGGATAAATTTTGATCCAAATTTCTTGAGACACAGTAATTTTTTTCTTTGATTCAGCAAGCGAAAAATCATCAAATCGTTTGTTAAAATTGTGACACCGCCACCGAATTTTTATTTTCTCGAAACAGAATATTTTTTCCTTTGTATCTAACATTTTTTCCAGCGTCCCGATATCTAGTGGGCGAATTTTCATTACATTGTAAAAAATTGGAAACTGAAAATTCTTGCATAATTTACACGGAATCGTCTAACTTTCTTAGATTCGACTTTTTTACCCGCTTTCAGAAACTCAATATCTCTGGAGAAAGTTTTTATTTTTCATTTAAACGTGATATTACATTTTTATCGGTATCCGCAGCCGAGCCTACTCCAATTTATGGGCAGTGTGACTTTGAGATTGTCGCCTTCCTGTTATACTATTTCTCCGAAAGTAGATAACTTTTTAGAACTTTTTCACATATTTTTTTTCGCTATCCTGAAAAATTTGAATTCGTTGAATATCTAACTACGTACTGACATCCTTCATTAATACTTCATAATGCAAAAATTTGAAACACAAATGTTGTGTTTTCAGTTAAAAATAAAATATTCAATGTTGCGTTAGATTTAAAGCCATTGTAGATTAAAATGTGTATAATCAAACAATTGGGAACTTTAAAAAAAAAAACAGGGAATTTCCAATTTCGTTTACTTCTCCAAAAATAATAAAAAATTAGGAAAATCTTTTTTGAATATGGTTCAAATTCAACAGATCACACTGAATCACAAGTGTTCCGAGCTGAAAAACATTCAATAAGAAATCTGTTAAATTGTTCAACTATCAAATGCGAATATTTTCTGAGCCACGAGATTATAATGCTATCCTCATTTTATTCAAGTAATAAACTATGAAGAAGCAAGTATGGATTTTCCAAGTTTTTTTTTACGAAGGACATTGGATGAAAATTTACTAAGCCATTGCTAAACCGGTATTGGAATGGATATTCCAAAATTTATGAATTTTCGTAATGCCTAGGTAAAAGAAAGTTCAGTGAGAGACCATGAATAGATGTTTGTCCAACATGATATCACGCTCAAGAGACAGGCGAGAAGAGGTATATAGGTATAGAAAGAAACATAAAAATGGGGGTTGAAACAGAGCTTTTTACCCTCATCTTGAGAAGAGCAAAGGTACAAAGGCATGACAGCATAAGGCATTTTTCAGACAAAGACTTTTGCTGCCAATAGTTCTAGGAACATTTTTTTTTTAATTGAAGTAATTGATACTGATTTATAAATTAGAGACAGAAGTCACAATCGTTCTTTTCTCCTATGAAAGGAAAGGGAGCAAAGTTAGTAGCGAAGGAAAGTAATAATAAGAGTAATAATTGTGCCATCTCTAATAGACGCTGTAAAGGACATTTCCAACTTTTTCTACTCAGTTAAGTGAAATTTTATTGATTTCAAAACTTTTAAAATAGCACTGTGAGTTAGTCGAGATGTTTTCTTCTAGGTGTAGGATAAAGTAAGGAGCTGAGTAGTGGAGGTTTTTCTCTTCTACTATGAATGAATTATATTTGTCCCACTACCTCAATTACTTTAATCATCCAGATTGACCTTATCTTAAATTAAAAGGCATTCATGCCTGTTATTTATCCTTCTCCTCGTTCATTACGTCAAAGCCTCATAGCCAGAATCAGTCTCATCTGAAATTTTTTCCTATAGGCTAAGAAGGATATTCGTGGGAAGCCTTATATTTGAGGTCGAAAGGTGATGAGACGAAAATCGATTGGACACGATAATTTAAGTGTTTACTCCTCGCATTGATCTATTCTATTCAACATGGAATGTATTATTCACATTGGGGCTGTTGATTGAAGATGAAATTTTATTTAATTGTAGGGAGACGATTGATTCTACGATGAGACATCAATTTTAACTCGAACTTGAGAGAGGATCTTAACCATCTTTGGATGAAAACAAAGTTTGACTTTATTGACAAAACAATAAATTAAGTGTAAATTATTATTATGTAAATTTCTCAACGTCTATCATCTTTGACAGCACATTTTTCAAGATAAAAGCAATAAAGCTGACGCACAGTGAGGAAATTTTCCAGAAAAATTTATGTAAAGCTTCTAAATTTGTCCCTGGAGAAGACAAGTGATACTTTTATTATATTCCGTTCACCTCAAAAGATCGAATAGAGAGTGCGAGTCTTGTGTAACGAAACCCCGGTCGTCACATGGCAAACAAACGTGGGTATAATTATTAATTTATTTTTCAGATTTGTAAATATCTTAAGAGCGCCTCCTAATTTTACGGAATGTTTTGGATAAAAATGTTTTCAGTCGTGTAAAACAAAAAATAGAATTTAAATTTTGCAAGAACATTGAAGGTGGTGGTTTACATTAGGAAAAAGATTCCTTTCCTGACGGAAAAATGTAGGATAGTATTCAATTTCTTATTTTTTCACAAAAAATATCCTTTTGGTAAATAGCCTGAAATAAATTTGTGTGTGCCTACAAAATTTACATCAGAATAGTTCATCCATGGAAGCAACCTTCTTCTCACAATACTTGATATTTTGAAAAAAAATTACATTTATTTCAGTTACACGTAAAATATTCGCAGATGGGTTTTAATTTAGATTATTACAAAATTGAGAAACAATGATCAAGCGTTCGAAGCTATAGCAAACTTAAATCGGATTCTTTTAAGATGAAACAATAATAAAAAAATGTCGCAAAGAATTCGATGGCCCAGAGACAGAAGTTGATAAAAACTATTGTTCGATCACACCAATTGAGGTTTTTTAAAATTGAATTGAGTGCTACAAAATCCGACCGCTATGTTTTGAGAATTCTATTTTGTCTGTATCAGTAACAAATAAGTCGAATCGTTTGAGTTGAGCAAAAAAAATGTTTAGTTTGACATTCGAAAAAACTAAAAAGAAAATTTGAAATCGGTTGATATCTTCCGTTTTTTTTATTTGAAGATTTAAAAAAAAAATTCTTTTTTCTTCGAAAATCATGTTAAGTTTTTTCTATCTACAGTTTTTGCCAGTGAATAATATTAGAAAATTATAAATTCAAGAGACATGTTTTTGTTCAATTTAGAATTTTTTAAAAATGGCCAAAAAGCATTTTTTTTATTGAGTCCTTTGTGCACATTTTAATTGTGTGCATGGGACTTAATCCGAAAAGAACATGTTTTCAGCCATTTTCAAAAAATTTTTTAAATGAGCAAAATAATTTTTTTAATTCATAAGTTTTCATCATCATTTACTAGCGAGAACTATACATAGAGAATATTTGCTATGGTTTTCGAATAAAAAAAGAAAACAGAGGATATTAACCGATTTCAAAATATTTTACAAACGATTCGACAAACTTCACTAATTTGGTCATTTTCACCTCCCTACTATGTGTGTAATCAAAAATAGTTTCCGAACAGAATTTCAATTTTATTATTTTCATTAGTTACCGCCAGAAAATTTCGTTGAAACTCAACAATTATTTTTGTTTCAATAAATTCTTGAATTAAAAAAAAAACATGCGTTTTGACTTCTTCCCGACACAATAACAACAAAGATTCGTTACGGAAAACAGAAAGTCGAAAACAAATTCGAATAATTTATACACAAAGGTACAAAATTTAAAAATCTTATTTTCTCGAAATAAAATTTTTTTTTTAATTCATAAATTGAAACACTCAAGAATCGAACGTACGTATTCGTAATTGTGACATTTAAAGTCACTGAACTTTAAGGTCAAATAATTTGGGTATAAAAACATTCATTTTTGGGAAGTCGTACAACCTGAAAGCAAACCACTTTTATTTTGAAGCTGAAAGGATTTCACAATATAATTGTAGTTTTTAGATCCAAACTATGTGATATTATTCCAATTATTTAGTAATGATCCTTATTCCTTCAATTTGTTCAATAATATGAGATTTGCCGTACGACTAACCCGGTCAAGTATGTTGTATAGCGATATAGAGCTAGGTTTACGGAAAATTACGTATAATTTTTAAAATATTATATAAAAATTATTTCAATTCCAATAGAAATCTGCAGTAAAATAATTCCAGAAAAGGAGAAATTGTGTATCAATTGTATGCAAAAATTTGACGTATGAAATGTATTCAATGATTTCATTGAATAATGCTAATCTCATCCCCAATACGGTTTTGATAACCCTGATGGAATGGAATTTTGAACTATCATTACTATGTACCTCGATATAATTGGGATATCATGTATGCACTATAAAGAACATTGGAGTAGAAGTTATTATGGATTGTATCATCTTCGAATCTGGATGTCAAGGGTCATCGAGCGATGCGGGTCACTGACAGAAGGCAAGGTGCCATAAAAACGTAGTGCATAAAGTAACATTGGCAGCCATGCCCGATGAACGTGGAACTTGGTAGAACTTAAGTTATTTTATCCTTCCTTTATATGAAAAGAGCTAATCTCCATATTTGTAGTAATCGTGCTAGTGACTGCTTTGTTTTACTCATAGGGTAACGTTATCGTACGAATAGTTGATCTTTGATCCATAGAAAGAGATTCCTAAGTTCTTCCATTGGAAATTTAACAATTCAGTTCAAAAATCATCATTTTTGGTTAGAGATGTAAGTGTTTTGTTTCACACTTCGTCGCTTTGGCTTTGAAATTTGACAATTTGATTGAATCTTTTTATCTTTCTAAACTAAACAATTTTTTACATTCTTATTATAATGAGGAGGTATTAGTTTTATGTGAAAATTGACTATCACGGATTGAATGAAATCTTCAAATTTCGAGACTCCCTGAATCATAAAAAAACAGGTTTTACGTTGGTGTCTGTCTGTCGTTGTTGTCTGTATATCGGCTAACTTTCGAAACACTAATCGGATTATTGGATTGCGCTTCGGCACACGTTTTAAGGGATAAAAAAAAGGTCGAGTTCGTTAACCAGCCTTTTTTGACCAATATAGTCAAAAAAGTCATTTCTCTCGTTTCAATGTAAATAAAAAAATATTGAAGTAATCATGAAAAAAATGTATACTTTGTTTTGCATTATCTGAACAAGCAGTCCCGGCTCGAGGTGGATAAATTAATATTATAGTACTTATTATTATTATGAATATTATTATTATTATATCATTTCAGCCTTGTTGTATAACTGGGAAACAAGAAATGAATATGAAAAGATTTGGAAATAGAATTGACATGGGAAAGTTTGAGTAGGGGATTTTAAGCAGGAGGAAGCAAGGCTATAGGTAGTAGATCAGTCTTGAAATTCATTGCGCGTTTTTGTGAACAGAAAAAATCCTGATTTACTTTTTCATCATGATTTTTTAGTCTTAGGCCTTTGCTTGAGAGAAAACAATACACCCCATCTGAAGCGTTTCGCAAATCCATTTAAATAATTCACTCAGCGATATCTTCACACGTGCCCATCATTATACAAAATCTTATAATAAATTTTGTTGAGGCCTACACGAATTTATATACAAATTTTTTATATATTTATATACAAAATTTTATACAAATTTTTATACAAATACCTATTTGTATAGGCCTCAACAAAATTTATTATATCATCCAAAATCGTTCGTTTCAGGCTTCACACTTTTTCTTACATACAATCGCTCTCCAAACATCCCTATCCTGGCATACATCTCTTGCTTCTTTTACATCCATGCATCTTTTCAAACAAGCTCTTGTGCTTCTATAACTCTTTATATTTCTCCTCTTAAGTGTCTCATACACTGACTTCATCCATATCTTATTTGGTCTGCCTCTGAGTACGCTACCAGTCACCCTCCCTAAATGCACTTGTTTTGTCAATCGTTCTTCATCCATTCTCTCATCGCACTCTAAATCCCTTGGACCGAAATTCTGGCCTAAGCAATGACCAAACCTGCGATTCTGGTTCAATGGACTGACGTTCCGGTCCAATGGACGACTTTCTGATTCAATGGACCAGAAAGTGGTCCAAGCTTGGACCAGGAAGAGCACGACCATTTCGGTCCAATTGGACCGGATTTTGTTACCGCTGCTTGGACCAGGATTCCAGTCCAATGGGCCGAAATATCGGTCCAAGGGATTTAGAGTGTAGGAACCCACTCATTACTCACTTGGTCCATTCACATTTTACCGCACATATTGTGCAGAAATTGCATGCCGATCGCGTTGAGTCCACTCTTATTATTTTCTTGATACGTCCAGGTCTCGCTAACTTACATCACAGTTGGCGCTAGCACAGAATTATATATAGCAATTTTAGCCTTACTTTTGTACTTGTTCTATCCAACCTTCATTTAAGGCAATATTGCATATTGTTTTCACACCCTAACTTTCAGACACAATAATTTTTATTCTGTTCACGTTAATCTCAAGACCTAATATCAAACCAATCGCTCAGTTGTCCATTCACTCTCAAATTCGCTTAACTACCATTATATATTGCTCATGTTGCTTTCAGAAGCAAACCAGTCACTCCATACTCTCTCAAGACTCCTTAAGTTTGCTCTATATACCTTGTCGGAAGCTTTTTCCAGATCAGCAAATGCACAGAAAATATTTTGGTTCACTTTCAAGCTTTTTTCTGTGGTCCGTCTCAAGCTAAATATCTGATTCGCATATGACCTTCCTGAATTAATCCACATTAAACTTCCCAGATCCTTTCTTTTGCTCCTCTCATGACTTTAGCAATAAGTATTCTGATGAATATTTTGCTCTCAGTACTCAGCAGGCTAATCGCTCTATAATTATTACAGTCGCCTTGAACACCCTTTCTCTTGTAGATTGGGACAATAATCGCCTTTCTACAATCATTTGGAATCTCGCTGTTCACAGCACACAAGATTCATAGATTCACATAGCTACACAAACAAATATCGCCACCTTCTCTTAAGCGATTCAGAGGTAATATACCATCCACACCAGCAGCATTACCATTCTTTAGTTTTTTAAGTACGGAAATAATGTCTTCGATACCGATTATGCTTCCGCCACCTACATCGGAATTGTGTAACGTATCCTTGTTTGTATTACGGTTGTTGTGTTCCATGGCTTCACCTTCATACTGCTTCTTGAACTAATAATTCACTTTCATTAATAACTTTGTCCAAATCCCATACCATTTCACCATCAGCATTCTTAATTCTGAGTACCTCATTGTCAGTGCTAGTATTACCTTTCCTGGTCTTCTTAACCCATTTTCAAAATTTTTTCTCATTTGCTTCAAAATCATTTTGTATTTTTCATATTTCCTGATTCCATCAAATGTTTTTAGACCTCATATTGAGGTATTTTATGGTTTAAATGTCAATTATTACTTTTCTTTTGTAACCGACGACAGTAGCTGCGTGGTAACTTCCGACTTAAGCGAGATCTCGAATGTCAAGCATGAACGGGGCGGTTGGCGCTCGGGTGGGTGACTGTTCGGGATTCTCGCTTAGTCTTGTTTCCACCATGTTTAATTACTGTCGAGCGGGAGATTTAACACCGAGGATCGGTGTAGGCATTCGATGCTATCGAATACCTACATCTAAACTCGTCTGTCGATAATCGACTGCGCTCAGGAGTTTTG